>JAJEKB010021302.1:1595340-1621958 GCA_022393335.1 Macrotrachela quadricornifera | reverse complement strand
AAGGAAACATTCTTTTGAGCTGAAATTTTCAGGGCATTCTACTCACAAATAGATCTATCTGTGGGCAAAATCTCAGCTCAAAATATCGTCATTCGGTTTGTTGGTATATACCATGCCAGAGGCTAAAATTCCAGTAAAAAGCCTATAACTCTGGACAGAAGGCCTAACAGCACTTATCCTTTTGGGGTTTTTCATACCTCACCAGGGTCTACCTTATGCATAGAGTCCGAACTCAAAAGCGAGGGGACACTTGAGAATGTTCCCTCGTTAGATTGAGCTAGATGCAAAAACATACTGATTAGTCTAAACAGATGACTCATTATAAACAGAATCAAAGTTAAAAAAAAACATGTTCTTGGGAAACTCAAAAGTTTGAGGAGTCAACGAATCGATTGGTGCAATCAGTTTTTAAAACAAATTTTCTACACGTTTTATATACCATTTTGTAATTGATAAAATTCTCTATCGAATGGTATATAATAGTTGGGTTTTTGTGTGATCACTAGAAGAAAAGTGTCTTACGAATATCGACATGGGTCAATATTTGCACAGAAAACCATAGAGAATAATGACTATTTTTGCAATAACTGAACGAATCATTTTCATCTTCGAATTCGACCAAAATATTGATGAGACAAAGCTGATCAATTCTAGAGTGTAATCAGTTTTTGAGTATATGTTACAGGAGAAATTAAAATTCAGGGGAATTTTAAATTCTCCTAAACAGCAATAACGACATAATTAATTTTATTCACCTTCATTTTATATCACCATGTGAAATACTATATTATCTGTCAAAATGACATGATTTTCAAGGTGGATACACTTATAGAAAAAATGAATAGAAATTATATGAAATGGAACTGATCACGCATCAGTATCTGGAAGAATCTATATAATAATGTTGAGTGTCACCCCTGGTCTCTCTCCCATTGGTAAATTTTTCCAACCAATCCGATTCGAGGTCGTAGGGTTAAACGTCAACGGTCAAATAATTCTATAAGAGAGCAGGATCTCAACGGCTACTATACAACGATAGCGATGAGTTCTCAAGGCTTATTCTATTGGGAGGCCATAGGCTCTCAAGGACTATTATACAGGGTAGTGATAAGTTTTCAACACCTACTATATGGGAATACCTATAAGGTCTAAAGGACTACTGTATAGGGGTTGCCATAGGCCCTCAAAAGCTACAATATGAGGATAGCCATAGATCCTCAAGGGCTATTATATGAGAGATATATTGCTCTTTGAAAGAGTAAATCAGTAAGTAAATCGGGCAATAAGGAGAAGAGCTACAACGGACGCTAGGCTGCAACGTTGAGTGCTGTATGACTATAAGAATAAGTGCGATATAGAGTGTGAAATCGTACCACAATTTATCTTCTATATACATGTTGTGGAGAACCCATATCATTGCCACTGGATTAAAAGTAACAGGAGTGAAGCCATACGTACAAGAAAAGATCATCCGTGCAGTATGCACGGGATCTCGCTAGTCATTATATATTTGTACAAACATGTTTGAGCGTGGCTTGGGTATGAGGATGAGTGTATCCACTTTGAAAATTATGTCATTTTAACAGATAATATAGTATTTCACATGATGATATAAAATGAAGGTGAATAAAATTAATTATGTCGTTATTGCTGTTTAGGAGAATTTAAAATTCCCCTATAGGAGAAATTAGAATCTTAATTTGCCCTAGGAGAAATTAAAATCTTCGATTCCACATACAAAATTCATACAAAAAAAAAGAATTTTAACTTACCCTAGGGAAGATTAAAATTTTAATTTCCCCTAGGGGAATTTTAATTTCTCCTGTAACATATACAAAAAACGCATTATTCAGAAACTATGGATCATACGCATACAAAGATCAATTTTTTCTATATTCTAAAAAACTATCCATTCCTTAGAAGATACAAAAACAGCTTACGAATGTTGTGATACTTACAAAGAAGATTCATTTTTAAGTTTGTTAAGACATGAACATTTTTTAGAATGTCATTGGATACTGATTTCCTTATTTTTATGATGATGTATACTTTCTTAAATGTTGATATAAAACTGAAGAATTAATATATGTATGAAGAAAAAAAACTATCTAATCACAGAGTCATCTTTGAAATCTCTTTTTTCTATTTCTTCATACAGTAATTCTTCGTCTAGAAATGAAAGTAACTTCAAATGTTGTGAAGAGACTAAACAAAGAAAAAAAGACTAAAAAAGTAGTGAAGTTGTATATAATGACTATGCAATAAAACTAGAAAAAAAAAACATTTAATTGAAATTTTTCAATTCCTTTTTGATATTCCAATGTTTAATAGAAAAGAAAATGATTTGAAAGTCATGTATTCAAAAGGAAATGAGAATTTTGAAAAGCAAATTGAAAAGGTTTATATCATGCAAAACAATAAGTAAAATTATGAAATATATAAAGGGTATATCACAGGTTCTAAAGCACTTTTAAAATGTTTTGCTCTCACGTTTAACAAAAGCAAAGTCTTTGAAAATTTGGGAGATTATTGACGGTGCTCAATACTAAATTATTACAAAGTTCCAAATCTATAGCTTGCACTATAGATGAGAACCTGCAGCAACATCGACATGTAGAATTTTTTCAATTTTCTTGTATTTCGGGTCCGATAATATGTTTATACTTCGACTTAGATACATATTAAAATCTTGATTTTTTTAAAAAGATGTGCCATGAAAAGCTCAACTAAAATTCTAATAACAATTTCCTATTAATTTATCTTAATGGTTTCTGCCATACCAAAAATAAAAGTTCTATATAGTAATATTATTTCTCGCCGTATTATGTGTAATAAAAAAAAAGGTGTAGAAGATCTTTTCTCTTTCCAATGGGGATTTTTTTAAACAATTTTTGTAGAGAATTAGACAGCACATCTTTTGAAAAGAAATCTCAAGATTTTAATATTTTCTCAAGCTGAGATGCATGCAAGACAAAAAGGCGTCCCAAACATTTTTTTTTATGCACGGTATGATGAGAAGCAATATTATCATGTAGGTTTTTCATTTTGAGTCTGGAAGAAACTATTAACACGAATCAAGAGGAATTTGTTATTGGAATTTTTGTAGAGCTTTTCATAGCGCATATTTAGAAAAGGAATTCGAAATTTTAACATGTATCTAAGTCGAGGTATAAACATTTTTTCAGACCCGAAATACAAGAAAATTGAAAAAATACTACAAGTCGATGTTGTTATAGGTTCTCATCTATAGTGCAAGCTATAAATCTGAAACTTCGTAGTTATGTAGGGCTCAGTCTCAAAAGAGATACTTTTTTTCCTATGTATAGCGATTTGAAAATCTTTTGCAGAAAAAACATCCTCTGAATATAAGTAGCTAGCACTATTTAATCTGTTCCAGCACTACTTAATCGATGTCAATAGCTATTCAAAGTTTTTGTAGCTACTTTATCTACTTACATACTTTCTTATGTTTGACTTTAAGTAGCCAGCACTATTTAATCTTTTCAAGCACTACTTAATCGATATCAATAGCGATTCAAAGTTTTTGTAGCTACTTTATCTACTCATATGCTTTCTTACCTTCGACTTTAAGTAGCCAGCACTATTTAAAATTTTCCAGCACTAATTAATCGATATCAATAACTATTCAAAGTTTTCGTAGCTACTTTATCTACTCATATGCTTTCTTACCTTCGACTTTAAGTAGCCAGCACTATTTAATCGATATCAATAGCTATTTAAAGTTTTGCTAGCTATTTAATATATTCACCAGGAGGGAGGTGGAAGAATAAATCAGTTTCAATAATCATCAATTGTTAGACTGTATTTCATTTATTAATCAAACAAATCTATATCGTTAATGTATTATTCACGTAGATATATTCAAATTACTGATGATGACTATGTTCACTCATTTAGAGGTAACAACTCCAATTCGAGCAGGGGGTGAAAAAAGGGAAAAATTAAATAATTCAATTTGAATAATTTTAACTGATCATGCGTTTTAAAACTATATTTTATTTATTAAACAAAATAATCTATATTACAAATACATATATTCGCTGACTATAGATTAGAATTTTGTATAATATGCAAAAATGGAGTTCCGCATTTCAATTACTGACTGTTAAAAACATTCATACTTATCAGCACTGTATTAATATAACTGGTTAAAAGCTCATCATTGTGAATGCTGACTATTTTAGAAACAATATTTTATTTTTATTCTGAAATTTTATTAAAGGATTCAGCTATTTAAATAATTTAATAGTTGTAAATGTCGTTTAAATAGCTGAACTTTTAGTTTTCAATAGCTACTTAAACAAAAAGTTACACGAATATTGTAGACGCGCCTTATTTTAAGTAGCTATATCGAGTTTTAAATAGCTATAATATTTAATTAAAAAGTATCTCTTTTGAGAAGCTACGGTTATGTAGCACTAAACGTGTCCAATAATATGCTAAGGTTTCAAAGACTTTGCTTTTGTTAAACGCGAGAGCGAAACATTTTAAAAGTGCTTCAGAGCTTGCTAATGTGGTACGTATTCTTATACTGCGCTTTGTGAAATCTATATTTGTGTGCTTAGTTGGTACTTGTACTCAGGGTTGTCGATTAGGGAAGGGCTGAGTGCGTCTAGCCCCTACGAAAATATGGAATTATGTCCAACTTTCTACCAAATTTTTGGAAACTGCATGGAAAATCTTGACAGAAACTAGGTTTTCAGGTTTTATTCACTATTTTTCTGGCAGAAAGCCGAGTAAAAATGGTATCTATTCATAGAATCTCTCAGAAAGTCGTTGTATTAAACATTATTTATTTAATTTCTGCCAAAAAGTCACATGAAATACTTTCTGCGAAAATTTTCAGACTTTGCTGATTTTTTTGCCCCTCCCACTTTTCAAAACAATCGGGAACCATGTCTGTACCTGATGTTGATCGTGATTCAGCTCATGCACGTAACAGACTAGATGTTATAATGAACATCAAACATGGTAGATATCAATTAGATACAGCAAATGGTACTCTACTTGGTTATTATTCTTATAATTAATTATTCGAAGCACCAGGTTTCACATTTCTATCGAGGTGATCACTTCGATACGACATATATATATATATATACGTTTTTACTTCGGTCGTAAATGCTAGCACAAGCAAAAAGACAATATGTTTCCGTTAAAAATTATTACTATTTTTATGCATAGAAAAAGAAGCATGAAGATCCATTTATATGCAACTTAGTGCATTTATCAAGGAATAAATATCTCATGCAGATGCGATATTCTCTTTCTGATGAATCTCGAAAGCCATAAAGACTTGCTCTAAAATGAAGAATAAGAAGTATAAAGAAATGAGTCTATCTGAAAAAAAACCATAAAAACAATTTTTCGAGAGTCTCATCCTTTAGTGAACGGAACTCTGACTCCTTCAATTCACCCTAGTGACTTGACAACATTAGTAGTCGACGATGATTTTGATATCAGATGTAAATGAACAAGAGATGAACCTTGAAGCAATTATAAGAATTGCAGAATTTTATTGTCATTAAGTTATATTTTTTATAGTTAATAAATAAAGTAGCTGACTTTTCTACATCTAAGTGTGTATATACTTTCTAATCATACGACCTTAGTATTCTTAACGAAACAAAGCATCTAACAAAACGTCCACTATACATTTTAGCAATTTGAGAGTTGAGAGACTGAACGTCGTCACATAGAAATTTCCGGTGTCATCTCTAATAATACGATTTTTCAACTGTCTTACCTTTTGAATAAATTACCCATGCCGAACAATACACCATGGAACCGGTTGGTTCCAGGTCATTCTGAAGACTTCATAGAAGCAGTATTCTTGCCGAAAAATACAAGAATTTATCAGAAAATTTCCAACGGGAATACTGTTTTCATTTGCGGTGATATCAAAACTCTTGAGTTTTAAATGTGATGAGGCTTATTATGTTCAAAATCTAGTCCAAAACTGAAATCTCCAAAAACTAAGTATCATGCTGCTAGATGTTTAATTGGTGCGAACAATGCTCTTTTCCGATCCCTAAAATATCTTGATCCTTCGTGTTGGAATCAAGGCAATATTAACTCATGGTGATATTCCAAAGGTTGATTTTATAATACCTCTCAATCAAATTTTCATATACGTTCTTATCATTACGAGAATAACTAAAATACTCCTTTATCATTTTCAACAGGGGGGGAGAGTACTGTATTCAGAAAATGAAGCGTCATATCGTATCTTATAGATATATTGGATCTACTGTCTTTAAAAATGCAACTATAACACGTAACTTGATAGAGAAAATCAAAAAGACTAATAATATGAGAGCATACTAAAAGCTTAAATAAATACTATCCACTTGCAATAGGCCATGGCGTATAAAATAAATAATTTAATATGGTGGTATGAGTATATATTTGTTTGAAGTTAGTAAACGATTTATTTTGCGATGCTGTCAAATCTATTAGTCTTCTTTTAACGTATTAAAATACGCAATTGTTTAGCAGATAAATGAACTGCATGTTCTCTTTGCCCAAGAAGTTGTCTAAATTAGATTGAGATATTTGTTATTTTCTTTTCATTATCCCTTTATTAAAAGTTCATATAACATCGATACACAAACTAAAAATCAACAAAAAAGAATAACTGTAGACGACATTTGATAAAAAAAAAGCAACACACAGTTTATAGTACATTATATAAAATGAATGTGTTGACTTCCATCATATTAAATAATGTCAATAATGTGCAATACAAACACCTTTAAGCCGATATCATGTTTGCACATAATTAAGTCTTTCGTCGATTTTGAAAGATAATACTTTTTATCACTGCTGCTTTCGAGCAAAGTATAGACAGTTTTTAGAGCATATACAGGATGTCCGGATAGTCATTTTACAAAAGTATTTTCATATATCTTTGCTATTTCATTTAATTTTATCGAAATTTTTTTAAAACTATAGGTGAATATACTGAGTTCTTTTTTATTCTAACGATCTTCGATATTTTTATGCCAAATCTTCTTCTTGCATTGAAATACAACTACTTGGTTTTCTTTCTCAGATGAAATTCATTGAAAAATTAGGTAAGGTTTTTTAATTCTTATTTTGATACTAGCGAAGGTATCCGATGAAAAAAGAATATGGTTAAAGTTTTGCATCTTCCACCCGACTTTTTCTGCTGTACATAACACGACTTTTACAGGACTATTCCCCGCTTTGGCTGAGCCATCTGTAACAGAAATTTTCCCGTCACACCTGAAACCTCTAGGACAGGACTTCTACCAGTATGCGTCAGGCATCTTTAACATGATCGTTCATACTATGCATTAGGTATTCGCCATTGGGCTCTTCCCGTCGTGCGTGATACCTCTTCCACAAGTCTTTTTTCACCGTACCTGGAATCTCTGCTACAGAGCTTTTTCCGCCGTGCATCAGGCATCTTCAATAAGACTCTTCTCATCGGGCTCAATCTGACATCCTCACTCGCATCCACTTTGGACAAGATCACTCTCAAATTTGCATTGAACTGCGTCATTTGATTAGAAAGTGAGTAAAATCACGGTCTCTTACGACTTGCATGAAGTTTCACGCACGCCTATCTTTCTCATTCCCAATCAGTCTGCTGACTTTTCTTAGCACTCAAGGAATTGATGTGAATACTTCTGTGACGCTATCTCTAACGATAACTAAATACATAGCGAACAGACTGATCAAAATCTCGATCTGTATTGATCGGGATAAAATTTTACTCAGTCCCTTCCGTGCATTCCGTTTGATGGTTCCAACCCCCCGTGACCTTTCCTCGGGAACTAAGGAAGTAGTGTGGAAAGTTTTGTGACGCTAGCTATCACAGGGACTGAATGCATAGCGAACAGAGAAACATTCTTTTATATATATATAGATACGTCATTGTTGTGAGTCAAGAAAAAAAACAAATACGTTGTTTCTGTGAGTCATAGAAAACAAATGGATGCACCAAAGTTGTGAATGAAGAAAACGCTCGTATATATTTTTGTGAAACACTATCTGAAAGAGAATTTTGAAGTGTTTAAGGATAGAAATTTGGTCCCCCTCCCCCACAGACCGTGACCGACAGACTCGATGATCTTTGTCACAGACTGTGACCGACACTGCAGTAACTCTTACTATTCTAGTATAGACTGTAATCTATGAGGGACTAAAGGCCATTATAGACACTTATTTGGACAAACTTCGGATATTTGGTATACAATGTACGCAGTTTCATTGTGTTTCACACTTTTAATCCCGCAGCGATTGAGCTAACAGCTTTTTAATAAAACGTATCTAGAGATTAAAATATGAAATGGAAAGTGGGGTCCACCAGTGGACTCCATCGAGTCCAATGGGATAAATAAGATGATATTTGAAATAAATTTGTGATGCATCTTCACAGTTCAAGAGGTAATATTTTTTAGTGAATCGTTAACTTTATGTAAGTTTTGTAACGATAAACCTCAGAGCCACTAAATAAACTTCATTCTCTTAATGTACAGATTTGTAGAAGCAGAATCCTACTAAGAAACCAGTATATAGTTATCTCTTATTCAAACATGCTCTTTTCATGACCTCTGAACATTTTTTATACCACAAGTATAATATCCTCATTTTTCCTCCTTCTTCGAAAAATATCCTCTGAAAAGTTTTTCTTAAAGCCCTTCGCTTCCCTCCTGTTTCTCAAATGGTATACAAATGCCAAAGCAAATTAAAATAGAAAAAGAAGCACAATAGATATTTTTCGTCATGTGAAAGGCTTATCTCATATACACGAAAGAAGATAACCAAAATACCACAAATAATATATATACACATGTATAGTGGTATAACCACCGGGCGTACACAGGGGTGCAATGGTCCCTCTGTAAATAGTTTTGCCCCGTTGTAAATTTTTCATTGAAACAGGACGGATTTTTCTATTTATCCACCGTGAGATAGTATGTTTGTAACCTTAGAGAACCTCTAATTTTACGCGCACAGCAGATAAAACTTTTAAAAACAATTGTCATGAGTGTAGCCGCCTTTGACGGCAAAACATTGGAAATGTACGAAGGGCTCAAAAGTAACCCGACATAAAGGATATCCTATAATAACAGAAAATAAACTGTCCATGATACTTCTCATCCTTTTTTGTTTGTGTAAAAAGCTAGAATTTTTATCACATACATATCTAATCAAGATGTTTATTCACCTAAAGTTTCAGGTCTCTACACAGGCAAAAAGTATGAAAAATATCATGAACAATTTATTACCTGTTATTACAGGATATCCTTTACGCAGGGTTACCTTTGAGCCATGCTGTAGTCGTGTAGAATCGCATTCTGAGAGTTTGTCCGACTAAACTGAAATCTACTTAAAATCTTTGATTCTGTCAAAATGGTGAAGTTTCAAGAAAGAATAAATTGTAGACTTTCGAAACCTTGATATTTTTAATGAATATTCCGACAGTAATTTCACCGACTTTGCAAAACTGATATCTTAGGTGTTTTCAAAATTTCCAAGATTTTTAGATTGAAAAAACCAATCTTTCGGACAGTTGTAGGTCGACAATTAACCCATTGGAGGTGATTCGATTTTCTTAGAAAGTAATGTATGACTCAGGGTAGATCGCTGCACTTCGTATCTCATATTTTAATATTTAAATACGTTTCACTAGAAAACAACGTATACTAAAAGATGCAATGGGATAAGTTATACAATCTACATAATAAAGCTTTTTTCAAAAAACAAAGTGAAACTTTGTGCGACCAATTTTTGAGGCTGCCAGGGCCGAAGTCAAGGAAGGGGGGGGGGGCTCGAAGATCCGGACCCTCCTTGGGACAAAAATTTCCTGGAGCGGCGTAAGACCAGTGGCATTTTTGCGCCTGCGAAAAATGCTTTTTGCCTTGGCGGACCCTCCCTTTTAGAAAATTCCTGCCTACAGGCTTGGAAGTTGCGAATATTGATTGCACAAAACTATGCTTTTTCTTGAAAACAAAAATTACACAATTCAAACAAGTTTTACTATGATGATCGTATAGTTCTTTACACTGTATCTTATGGTATGTGGTGTTTTGTTTTCTAATAAAACATTTTTAGACATTAAAATATAAAATATCATGTGTGACCATTTATCCGGATCACCTGTTAGCTTTAAAATATAGTGAGGCCCAACGATGGGTCTTATCGCCGCGAACGGGTTAATGAATTTGGACATCTCTAACTGTGATATTTTTTGTAGATTTCTTTCCAAGGAAATTTTCGTATTTGAAACCCTTGAATTTTAATAATAGTTGCCAGTATGGTCGATTTCGCCAGTAAAAGCTCTAAGGAACTCGTGAATTTCGGAGACAATACTCTTTTCTCGAAATAGATTGTAAAAGAATTTTGTGAGATTTTATGGAT
The DNA here is from genome assembly GCA_022393335.1 of Macrotrachela quadricornifera. NCBI lineage: Eukaryota > Metazoa > Rotifera > Eurotatoria > Philodinida > Philodinidae > Macrotrachela > Macrotrachela quadricornifera. The sequence goes on along the minus strand of JAJEKB010021302.1, from coordinate 1,611,545 downwards.
TTTGTTCAACTTTGAACACTCCCAATCCCATGAAAAAAATTTTCCTTCAGTATATACAACGCTTGATAGGGCGTTGCCCCCTCTGTAATTTTTTCCTGGTTACGCCACTATACATGTACAACGTATAGTAACAAGAGACTATGCGAGAGAATTGTAGACAAAGAGAGAAACACCTATAATAACAAATATTAATATTTGTATTTGACTATTCATTTCTATTTTCAATAAACAAAATATAAAGAAAAGAAATATATTGAGTTTTTTCATCAATCAAAAGTATAATTTTTGTCTGCGGTAAAATTAATCAACCATAGTTCATCTTGTTGCTTTTATCCAAATTAATACTATACTATATTCAGGCCAGGCCGGCAGCTCTGATTCAGATAACTAGTGTACTGTCACAAGTGCGAAAGTCTAGTTAGTTTAAATACTACTCATAGAAAAACAAATACATTTCTTTAATATTGTAAAAAATTCATTGCAATACTTCCCGATTTAAGAATTTGTTTCATTTTATATACGTAGACTATTCTAACCACCAGATGAGACTCCGAAATGACTCCAAACGTGTTTTGATAGCTCTACTCATTTAAACTAACAATATCCATTTTATTCAATTATTCATGATTTCAATTGATATACTTCTCATTTTCTCAGTTAACTTTTGAGAGCTTTTCAATTCTTTAATCAACAGCTAAAGACATCCTTTCAAAATTCTGAGAATTTATTTATCTTACGTGGTTCTTTCATTTCAAACTCATCTCACGGACGACCCTTAAGCACGATCCGAAACGAACGAACTGAGAGGCTTCCAATAATTCTAATAAAACTCATCCACAAGATATTTTATTGTACATAACATAATGAATCTTACAACAATACCAAAAAAATACTAATCGAAAAAATGTTAACTTCACTTAATCCTATAAATTCTTGAATTAAAGCCATGTACTGAAATCTTTAGCAACATCCGAATCCAGATCAGAGCAGCTTTGCTCATCCGTCAAGAAGTTACCCATGCTACCACAATCAAGACGATTAGTGTGCTCAGAACGAGCCCCACCAGGATGGTTTTGAAACAAAGTATTTGCCCTCATTGTGCGTGCTTTTTCATGGAATTCGAGCCTTTTCAGGCCGTCATCCATCGCATCATACACAGAACCGATATACTCGTAAGAATCAGCCAAAATTTCATAATTCGGAGGATTCGCTGCTTCGTTAATTTTCATTCCTTTTTCATGAAATTTCAGTGCTTCGTTGAAGTCACCCATGCTGTCAAAAATGTGGCCAATATTGTGGTAAGAAGCAGCCAATTCTGGATGACTTGAAGGAAGAACCTTTTCTCTGATTGTGAGTGCTTTTTGATAAAATTCAAGCTCTTTCTGGGCATTACCCATCGCATTATACACAGAACCAATATTGTCGTAAGAATCAGCCAAAATTTCATAATTCGGAGGATTCACTGCTTCGTTAATTTTCAATGCTTTTTCATAAAATTTTAGTGCTTCGAGAAAATCACCCATGCTGTCAAAAACGTGGCCAATATTCTGGTAAGAAGCAGCCAAATCGGGATGATTTGGAGGCAGAGCTTTTTCTCTTATTTTAAGTGCTTTCTCTTGAAATTTGAGTGCTTTCGAATACATACCCATGCCTTCATACACGTCACCGAAGCAGCTATATGAATTAGCCAGAGTGGGATTATTGGGAGGCAGCATTTCCTCTTCGATATTAATTGATTTTTCGTGAAACTTAATAGCTTCTGCGTAATTTCCCATTTTTTCATAGACGTGACTGATATTATGGTATGAAACTGCCAAACTTAGATGATTCAGAGGAATTATCGTTTGGTTAAGTTTCATTGCTTTTTCATGAAATTCAAGTGCTTTGAAAAAGTCACCCATATTGCCATAAACATGACCAATATTGTGATAAGAACCAGGCAAATCAGGATGATTCGGAGGCAGAGCTCTCTCTCTTATTTTGAGTGCTTCTTCATGAAATTCGAGCCCTTTCAATGTGTTACCCATCATATTATATACGAAACCGATATTGTCGTAAGAAATAGCTAAAATCTGATAATTCGGAGGTTTGACTGTTTCATTAATCTTCATTACTTTTTCATGAAATTTCAGTGCTTCGTTGAAGTCACCCGTACTGCCATAAATATAACCAATATTCTGGTACGAAGCAGCCAACTCTGGATGATTTGGAGAGAGAGCATTTTCTCTCATTTTGATTGCTTTTTCATGAAACTCGAGCCCTCTCAGGGCATTACCCATTGCATTATACACAGACCCGATATTGTCGTAAGAAACAGCCAAAACCCGATGATTCGGAGGATCCAGTGTTTCATTAATTTTCATTGCTTTTTCATGAAATTTGAGTGCTTCGAAAAAGTCACCCATGCTGCCATAAATGTAACCAATATTGTGGTAAGAAACAGCCAAATCTGGATGGTTTGGAGGCAGACCTTTTTCCCTTATTTGAAGTGCTTTTTCTTGAAATTCGAGTGCTGTTAAATGGTTTCCCATGCCGTTGTAGATATTACCGAGGCAACTATATGAGTTAGCCAGAATGGGATGTTTGGGAGGCAGAGTTTCTTCTTCGATTTTGATTGATTTTTCGTGAAACTTAATAGCTTCCAAGTAATTACCCATTTTCTCATACACATGACTGATATTGTGGTAAGAAAGAGCCAAACCTGGAGGATTCGGAGAAGGTACTGTTTCGTTAAGTTTCATTGCTTTTTCATGAAATTCGAGCGCTTTGAGAAGGTCACCCATACGGTCATACACGTGACCAATATTCTGGTAAGAAGTAGTTAAACCTGGAAGATTCGGAGGAGTTGCTATTTCGTTAAGTTCCTTTGCTTTTTCATAAGAGTCGAGAGCTTTGAAGTAGTCACCCATATTGAGACGAACGTGACCAATATTTTGGTAAGAAGCAGCGAAATCTGGATGGTTTGAAGGCAATACTTTTTCTCTTATTTGGAGTGCTTTTTCTTGAAATTCGAGTGCTTTCAAATGGTTTCCCATACCGTTGTAGATATTACCGAGGCAACTATATGAGTTAGCCAAAATGGGATGGTTGGGAGGGAACGTTTCTTTTTCGATTTTGATTGATCTCTCGAGAAACTCAATAGCTTCCGAGTAATTACTCATTTTCTCATAGACTAGACTGATATTGTGGTAAGAAACTGCTAAACCTTGATGATTCGGAGGAGTTGCTGTTTCGTTAAGTTTTTTTGCGTTTTCATAAGACTCGAGGGCTTTAAAGAAGTTACCCATATTGAGATAAAGGTGACCAATATTCTGATAAGAAGCAGCCAAACCTGGAAGATTCGGAGGCGTTGCTGTTTCGTTAAGTTCCTTTGCTTTTTCATAAGATTCGAGAGCTTTGAGGAAGTCACCCATATTAGCGTAAACCTGACCAAAATTCTGGTAAGACACAGAGAAATCTGGATGATTTGGAGGCAAAACTTCTTCTCTTATTTGGAGTGCTTTTTCATGAAATTCGAGTGCTTTCAAATGGTTTCCCATGCCGTTGTAGATATTACCGAGGCAACTATATGAGTTAGCCAGAATGGGATGTTTGGGAGGCAGAGTTTCTTCTTCGATTTTGATTGATTTTTTGTGGAACTCTATAGCTTCTGAATAATTACCCATTTTCTCATATGCGTGACTGATATAATGGTAAGAAGCTGCCATACTCGAATGATTAGGAGGAGATGTTGTTTCGCTGATTTTCATTGCTTTTTGATGAAATTCGAGTGCTTTGAAGAAGTCGCCCATACGGTCATACACGTGACCGATATTATGGTAAGAAGCAGCCAAATCGGGATGATTTGCAGGCAGATTTTTTTGTCTTATTTCGAGTGCTTTTTCATGAAATTCGAGCTGTTTCAGGACATCAAACATCACAATATAAACAAAAGCGATATTGTCGTAAGAACCAGCCAAAACCTGATGATTTGGAGGAGGTGCTATTTCGCTGATTTTCAATGCTTTTTCATGAAATTCAAGGGCTTTGAAGAAGTCACCCATACTACCGTAAACATGACCAATATTTTGGTAAGAAGCCGCCAAAGCTGGATGATTTGAAGGCAGGGCTTTCTGTCTTATTTTGAGTGCTTTTTCTTCAAATTCGAGTCGTTTCATATGGTTACCGATAGTACTACACATTGTACCGAAGCAGCTATATGATTTAGCGAGATCGGGATGGTTTGGAGGCAGAGTTTGTTCTTCAATTTTGATTGATTTTTCGTGATATGTAATTGCTTTTGAATAATTTGCGATATGCTCATACACGTGGCTAATGTAGTGGTAAGAAAGAGCCAAATCGGGATGATTCGCTGGCAGAGCTTTCTCTCGGATTTTGATTGCTTTGTCTCCAAATTCGAGTGCTTTTATGTAGTTACCCATCGCATTATATACAGGTGAAAGATTGTTGTAGGATTCGGCCAAATCCGGATGATTAGAAGGAAGATATTTGACTCTTATTTGGGTGGCTTTCTGCAGGAATCGCTCTGCTTCAATGTAGTTAGCAATATAAGTGTACACGATGCCGATATCATTATTTAATTGTGCTATAGAAGCAAAATTTTCGCCTGTCGAATTCTCATAGACTTCTAATGATTTCTTCAAGAATGATATTGCCTTTTCGTATTCGGCAAGGCCAGAATGCGCCCTTCCGAGACCATGATAAATAACTGCTTTTTCATCAAGATTAGCAGCGTTTCCAAGTAATTGATTATACAACTCCTCTACTTGCTTGTAGTCACCCACTTTAAGCATCAATCGACCCATTCGATACCACCCAGATCCAGTTATTTCCGCTTTCATTTGACGAGTAAGTTTATTTAATTGGGGATCATTTTCGTTAGTAAGTGTCAATTGTATCTCACAAATGCTACTATTGTCATGATTCTGCTTGATTTCACCCACACGAAATACTGTATTCATTGTGAAAAGTATTTCATTTTCGCTACTTATAGCACTCTGATCTTTGATCATCGCATATGGTGTATGTGAAATGGATACATTTTTTGGGTCGATTTCCATATTAAAAAGGATAGCCACCAAACTTTGATTTTTCTTGCTTGACTGTTTAGCGAACGACAGGGCTACTTTTCTCTCGGTACTGGTTGACAGAAAACTGTTGAATGCAAGCAGTCCACCTTTATTATCTTGCATAGTTTTGAAAGCTTCCATTGATAGTCCTTGACCACGATAAACCAGGAACTTCTCATTGAATGTATCAGACTGTTCTTTATGCAAGTCTTTCAATTGATGATGGAGATGTCGAATGAAGAAACCCAATTTTGTCATTGTTCCCATATCAAGGTCTCTTAAGGCACGGTTGAGCATGCCATAAAGAAAAATATCATATGAATACCACCATATTGGCTTTTTCGTAGTATATTCTCTTGTGAATTCTTCTATCTCATCGTTCGGAATATTTAATTGACGACAATAGGTCGATAAGTTTTTCATTGACTCTTCAAGATCATCTGTGATTTCCAATACGATTTCTTTGAACAACAGTGTATACATGTACTGCGGTTCAAGCTGGTCAATGCTTTCTTTATTTGTTACTCCTTCCAACGATGGTTGTTTCGTTACGAAGCTCATCGGAATAGCATGGTGATCACATGCACGTGCGACCTGTGATAATTTTTTGCATAAAGATTTCATTGAACGATATACACCTTCAATTTTGGACCATTCTTTCGCCCAAACTTTATGCTGCTCTGTGTTAAAACAGAAAACAAAGATGGTGTCTATTTGAGCCATACTGTGTATGCGGGGTATTGTGTTTTCACCGAGTGATCCGGAAATAATCAAAAAAACTTTTTGATTTTCAATGCTTTCTAGATGCTTGATACACTGAACAGGGTCAGCAAATTGTTGTACATCAACAACGATCTTTCGTAATTCCGCACGTGAACGTTGAAAATCTTCATTGTTTTCGTTGACGTTGGCATCAAGCCATACTAGGACGAAATTCTGCACAACGCGTCTACGTCCTGATCTGAAGGTTGATAAAGCAGTTGCATGAGCACTGGTAGTTATTGTGTGCCAGCTTTCTTTAGATGTTAATAATGTTCCATTGCTACTTAATTCATAATATTTCTTTTCCGTTTCACAACTTGAATATGTGTTACTACTGGGCCCACCATAACTAACACTATTTACTGCATGCAGCATCTTCTCAGTGCTATAACCATTGTAATTATTGTAGGCATCTACGTATGTTTGATTGTTTTGCATTTTAACTGTATATGAGAGTTTTAATTACTATAAGAAAAAACCAATAATATACTTTATACTTTCAAGACTTCTTATATAATAGGATTCTAGATTAAGAAAATAGTTACGAATATGATCATACTTCCCTTCTTATGTCGAACTATAAGATTTACAACTTCTATTGTTTTAGTTCTCGTTAAAGTCTAAAAGTATATGAAATTTCTATCAGTTTGATGCAGTTTGAAGTAAATGCTATTTCACCCAGCATCTATTTCGAAGCATTCCAATGATTTTCAGCTGCTCACTTTCATTGACTCTCAAGTTTTGATTTTTATTTTATCATTAGCGTTCATGTGCATGTAGAAAACCAAAAACACTTACTTGTTATGTGATGCTAGAGACCGAAAAAGTTTTGTTTTGTATGTTTGCAATGACTAGTGAATGGCATATATATCGATGATACTATCGTCTGGTTTTTTTTATCACTTCCTCTGTTTATTTGAATCAATGAACCATTACAATGTGAATATACATACAGTATTTCTTAACAGTACGATCGTTATCACTAGCATTTTTCTGTTTTTTTGATTTTTGAATATAGTCTACACTGATGTACATATTGGACAGAGTTATTTAATTTTTTCTCACTTAATTATACCTGCTTGAATCAATGTACCGTTACATTTTGAATATACATACAATATTTTTTAATCAATACGCTCCTTATTGCCGTGTTTTCTCCTTTTCTCTTCTTTGTATGTATATACTAGTAATATCAGCTTGTGTACATGTTTGGTCACACTACTTAGTTTTTTGCCACTTGTATATACTTGTATGAATCAGCGGACCGTTACATATCTATGAAACACACAGTGTATTTTTCATTTATATCGTCTTGATTGCTTTTCTTATGTTTTTGTAAATGTTTTGTATGGTTATCATCAAAAACGTGTTAGTCAAGTAATTTTGAGGGTGAGTGAAGCTGTCAGGACATATAAAGGGTGTTTCATAAGTAACGATCCCCTTTTTATTTCTGATCTATCTTTGCTGTATTTAAAGAGAGGCAGATACCGATCATATATTTTTGAAGAGCAGCTTCTAAGCTATCATTCAGGAAGGATTGCAATGGATTTGTATTAGTCTTTAGAAAAGACTGTGACGATGAAACTTTTGAAAAAAATCGATCAAATTTCAATTTTTATGTTTAAGATTATAAACTTATTTTAAAAATAAAAAAAACGACATGTTCATCTAGTTTGACGTTAAAATCAGTAGTAAAGATAAGAAAAAAAGCAATAATTCTCTTTTCGAATTTTTCTACTTTGATATTTTATTATTGGTTATAATCTTTTCGGGATACTTAACATCATTTCAACACACAAGTTAATATCGAAATTTTTACATATTTTTTTTATTTCATTTTTTACCTAATTTAAATCTTGATAATCTTTTTTCATTAATTCTGTTTGAATACTAGACCAAATGTTTTCAATAGATCATACATCATCTAGCTTCGAAGCATGATCTTCAGGCATGATACATGATGGCATATTTCCTTCAATAAAATTTAATGTAATTTTTGCACGATGAATTGAATTATAATCGTCATACCTTTCTTCCAATAAATCAATATATCTTTGAGTAGTCATGGTTTTCTTTTCACCACGACACCATTCATACCCATCCAAAAATTCGTCAATAAAGATCGAATCATTTTTAGGTATAAGTCCATACCAGCTAATTGCACCCTATATCATAAAACCTCGAAAAAATTTTTCTTTTGGTGCTTCTAATAATTCACGTGGTATTGATTCATGAATACAACCCATAAACTACATTGTTCTTTGTATTATCCGATGCTTGTAAACTATGTAGGGCGTTAGAAAAGTTTCCGGACTGGTTTTATTAAAACACAATAAGAAGCATTATTGTTCTTAGCTTTTGTTCTATGTATAGATGGAACAGTGCTCCATCTATAGGTATAATAATCATTAACCAATGAAATGCGTATGTGTGAATATAACGATTTTCGTCAGTTCACCGTTTTTACACTGATGGAAAATCAAAAATTTGAGTATCGCTCAGTAATAAAGTTTTTGTTTTGGAAGGACAGTCTCCATCCAATATTTATAAACGTATGGTGGTAGTATATGGTGACCATGCTCCATCACGTACAACAGTTTTTGAATGGGCTCGCCGTTTTAAAGATGGTCAATTAAATATAGAAGATCATCCTAGATGTGATCGACCAATTACTGCAACAGACGATCAAACTGTTAAAGCTGTAGAAAATCTAATCATCGAAGATCGTCGAATTACAATTCAGCAAATAGCATATGCCGTAGGTGTTTCAACCTACACGGTACATGCTATTATCCATGATCATTTACATATGACAAAAGTTTCTTCGAGATGGGTACCACATTTACTAACACCTGATCAAAGACACGAACGTGTTCAATCCTGTCAAGAACTTTTGGCTCGTTATTCACCTGAAGGCAATGACTTTCTTTTTCAAATTATAACTGGTGATAAATCGTGGCTCTATTATTATGACCCCGAATCAAAACAATCATCAAAACAATGGAAACACACTGATTCACCACCACCAACCAAACTGAAACAAGAAAAGTCAGTTGTAAAAGTTTTATATTCCTTTTTTTGGGATCGTAAAGGAATAATTCTAAAAGAACCTACACCGCCGGGTGTAACAGTAACCAAGACATACTATGCAAACCTTTTGATGAATGAACTTCATCCAGAAATTAAAAAACAACGACGAGGTTTAATTTCAGCTGGCGTTATTCTTCATCATGATAATGCTCCAGCATATACATCATATCTTGTTTCGTCGACTATACACAATTTAAAATATGAATTGCTTCGTCATCCACCTTATTCTCCTGATCTAGCCCCTAGTGATTATTATTTGTTTCCTGTGATAAAAGATTATCTCAAAGGAAGACATTACAATGATCGAAGCTCATTAGGTTCGTCAATATACCAGTGTCTAAACAGTATGTCTGAAAATGACTTCACAGCTGCTATACAAAAACTTCCGGAACGTTGGCAAAAGTGTATTTCGGCAGAGGGACGATACTTCGAAAAAGAGGACATACATTAATGATTGTAACCTGTTTTGTTGTTTTATAATAAAAGCAGTCCGGAAACTTTTCTAACGTCCCTCGTAATCTTAGCCGAATAATCAGAATCAATGACTAAATGTCACGAAAATTTCTGTTTCTTCTTGTCGTCCATATTTGTTCAGTAATGCTTTGGCACTTTCAACTGAACCTTCCATATGATCATCGGTCATTTTAAATGTTTTAAATTTATGAAATGGTTCAATATGTAAATCGTTTTTCATAGCACGATGAACACTTGCTAAAGATATTCCTAAATGGAAAGCCGTTGATCGTTGATCAGGATTACGTTTTTGATGTATTTAATACTACGTTTCGATAATGATAATAATTCATTGTATGATATTCCATCAGGTTGATAATCTTGCCAAAGTTTTCTCGGAATTTTCCGATATCCTCAATGTTTCTTTTCATATCAAGTCAAGATCAATGATCATAAGACTAAGTTGTTTTTTTACCTTTAATATCAATATTTTGAAAAATGAAAGACTTTATAATCAAAGTTTGTGTCGAAAATATGAAACTGTATTAATGAATTGATCTGATTTGTTATCCGCTACATATTTAGATTAAAAATAAGTATGATTAGAAAAAATAATGTTCAATGTGTCAATGACTATAGATGCCAGCTTTCAGTCATTCTGTTATTTCGGTATTGAATCATGTAAGAAAAAACACTAACATTCGTTTCTTTCATGTCAAAGAATTTCAATATTAACTTGTGTGCTGAAATGATATTAAGTATCCCGAAGAGATTATAACCAATAATAAAATAACAAGGTAGAAGAATTGGAAAAGAGAATTATTGCTTTTTTTCCCATCGTCTGGTTGATTTTCTTATCATTACTACTGATGTTAATCTTAAACTAGATGAACATGTCGTTTTTTAAAATAAGTTTTTAACCTGAAACATAAAAATCGAAATTTGATCGATTTTTTTCAAAAATTTCATCGTCACAGTCTTTTCTTAAGACTAATACAAATCCATTGCAATCCTTCCTGGATGATAGCTTAGAAGCTGCTCTTCAAAAATATATGATCGGTATCTGCCTCTCTTTAAATACAGCAAAGATAGATCAGAAATAAAAATGGAACCGTTACTTATGAAACATCCTTTATATGCATGTATAGGCAACTATAAACAATTAACACCTACATCTGCCTATTGATCTTCAAGAAGAGTTTAAAGATTTACAATATATATTTCTGAAATTTAACATAATTTAGTATTTTTCAAATACAAAGATAGAATGAATCATTAATGAGTAGATTTAGTTGTCTTCAATTATTAATGTATACAACAATCACATGTGTTCAATAAAATACCGATACTATAAGAGCCAATGTCAGCAATAACAATATCCAATTTATCATCATTATTGAAATCTCCTGAAGCAATTGAATTTGGAATACTACTAACTCCAGTTGAAAAAGTAATTTGTGTTAAAAAAGTTCCATTACCAATACCAAGTAATATACCTATGTTATGCGCATCACTATTACTTACAGCAAGATCTTGTTCACCATCATTATTAAAGTCACCAACAACAATTGAGAATGGACCACTGTAAGTGCCAGTCGACAATTGAATTTGTTCTTTCAAAGTTCCATCACCATTTCCAAACATTATACCTATATTAGATTTTTGTTTATTCGCAATAGCAACATCTAATTGATTATCATTATTAAAATCATTCACAGCAACTGAGTTAGGAGAACTATGAAGTCCAGTAGAATATATGGTTGGTGCGGCAAAATCTTCATTATTAATATTAAGTAGAATACCCACATGGTTACCAATAGTATAACTAGCAACAAGATCTAATCGACCATCATTATTGAAATCACCAGTAGCTACATTTGACCAAGAACCTGAAGTACCTAAAGAGAATGTAGTTGAAATTTGAAACGTTCTGTCATTACTGCCAAGCAATACAAGTATATTAGCAGGAATTTTATTAACAATAGCCAAATCTAAATAATTATCATCATTAAAATCGCCGACAGTAATTGGCGATGGTAAACTATAGTGTCCAGTGAAAAATACTACTGCTGTTTGAAAAGTTCCATCACCATTGCCATACAATATACTTACGTCCTGAGATGCATAATTTGAGACAGCAATATCTGGGTAACCATCGAGATCAAAATCAGCAGCAACAACTGACATTGGATTATTTCCATTAATCAAATAAGTTATTTGTCCTTTAAAAGTTCCATTACCATTACCAAGAAATACACTAACATACCTTTGATTAATAGTAATGACAACAATATCTAGATGACTATCATTGTTAAAATCGTTTACAGCAATAGATTGTGGATAACCATAATTATCATATGAAACTATTGGTTGAAATGTTAATTGACAAGTGAATGCTTAAAAAAACAAAATGAAAAAATTTTAAGGATGTAAGTGTGAGTACGGAGTTTAAAACATCATCGATAAAATAAATTTTACAGTTCTAACATACAGACCTGTTGAAATAGAAACAGTCGTCGTTGATATAACTGTAGCAATTGTTGATTTTATCGTCGTACTCATTGACAGAACTAAAATAAAAAAAGAAATATTATAAGAAAAGAATTTTAGAATATGAATGTAGGATGCAAGTAATCATCTGCAATGATATTAGTTAAAATGAAGAAAGGCGTACTACCAGTTAAAGAGATTGAACATATTCGAATAAAATGTAAACTCTCACTGTTAAACTAACAATTTTATAAGATTACATGCTCATAGAATACTTAGAGCAAATTATTTAATGAATTATACAATGTTTTCTCTTCTATTATACGGATAACACTCTATTTTGTTAGAGATTTTAAAAACATTCTCAGGATATTTCTTATATATTCATTTCAATTAACTAAATTATAAAATATGTTATGCCTGTTAATAAAGCACTGTCATTTATTTCTCGATTAAAATAAAGTGATGCGATAATCATAGCCACAATCATCAGTATAATAAGAATAAGACCAAAGATACTTAGGTCGTACAAAAAGTTCCCAGATTGCTATTGGCAATTTTATAAACTAATTAATATCGAAGAGTGTTGTGCATGGATAAATAGTGGAATGTCTTATCTATAATAGTATATATAGTAAATCTCTTTAAGACTTAGTTACAGTATTTTTTTCGATAAACTTTAATTCGAACTTAAAAAAAAATTTCAAAAATGGATAATGAATACAATCAATATTATATTAAAATTCGAACTATTTTGGGGTTAAATCCAAAGACAATTCATGAAGAACTTGCAACAGCTTCGGGACCCAAGGCTCCATCATATCCAACATTTGCGGAGTGGGCAAAGCGTTTCCGTGAAGGAAGAGAAGATGTCAATGATGATCCCCGATTTGGTCGTCCAGTATCCGAACTTACAGATGAAAATATTGAACTGGTACGACAGGTTATCAACAATGATTCACATTCAACTTATGATGAAATTATAGCTGAGACATCTCTCTCTCGTGGTACAATAGAACAAATTATCCACAATCATCTCAAGATGAGAAAAGTTACATCTCGTTGGATACCCCATCAACTGAATGATGAACAAAAGCAAGAACGAGTCCGACTTTGTCGTGAAAATTTAGCAAAATTTCGTAATGGTTCCTGGCGATTATGTGATATTGTTACAGGTGATGAGACGTGGATTTACCATAGGCAGATTCATCACAAGTCAACAAACAAAACCTGGATTGGCGATGGTGAATCACCACGTACTATCGTTCGTCGAAGCAAATTTGAACCAAAAGATTTATTTTCTATATTCTTTAAACCAAATGGTCCTGTTCTTCTCCATGCTGTTAATAATGGCGAGACTATAGATCACGACTATTATATAGAAAATTGTCTCAAGCCTGTTGTCAAAGAAATACGGGAACAAAGAAAGTCAAATGGTACTAAAGGTATAAAATTGCTTCACGACAATGCTTCACCCCATCGTCATTCAGATGTTATTAATTATTTAACAGAAGAAGGTATCAATATAATGCCACATCCACCATATTCACTTGACCTTGCACCGTGTGATTATTGGCTAAATGATTACATCAAACAGAATTTAGCTGATTAACCAGATGAAAAATCATTGACTCGTGCGGTTTCCAAGCTAATAAAAAATATTCCAAAAGTAGAATTTAAAAAAACTTTTGACAAACTATTAGAGAGGATGGAACTTTGTATAAATAATTGTGGTGACTACTTTGAACATTTAATAAAATAAAACTCGAATTTTCTCTTTGTCTTTATGTTTTTGTTTAATAATCAGGGAACTTTTTGTACGACCTAAGTAGTACGAATCAAATGTTTAGTCATTGATCATTTTAGTGTTTAAATCTGCAGTTCGGTGAGTGTCTGTAAAAATAGAAAAAGATTAATATAAGATATATGGCATAAAAATGATGGTTACCGTCTTATTTCGTAAGATATCAGTGAGATGACGTTTCTCTTCATTACTGATATAGTTCTCTAACAGATTCAGTTTGGTAAGCGTCTATGTGAATAAAAAACAATGGATATCAAATAGGCAAAACCGGAAAGAAAATCGCCGTGTTATCTCGTAAGGCATTTGCCAGATGTTGTGTTCCAGCATCTTCGATTCCATTCTTCCACAGATTCAGTGTGGTGAGTGTCTGTATTAATAAGAGAAAATGAGTACGAGATTGATAAAGACAGAATAAAGGTCACCGTGTTATGTTGTAATGCATTAAAGAGACACTGTGCTCCAGTATCGCCGACATAATTGCTGTAAAGATCTAATGTGTTAAGTGTCTGTGAAAATAGGAAAAGATGAGTATGAGTTAGGTGAAGAAAAAAAGAGATGGTTACCGTATTCTTCCGTAATGCATCGGCGAAGCATTTTGCTCCAGCAGCTCCAATATGATTGTCCCACAAATACAGTTCAGTAAGAGTCTGAATGGCCAGAAGAAAATGACTATGAGATAGATGAAAAGAAAATCAAGGTTACCGCATTCTTTTGTAAAGCGTTACCAAGGTATTGTCCTCCAGAAGCTTCAATGTGATTCTCTCGAAGGCTCAATGTCATAAGAGTCTATGTGACAAGGAAAAGATGGATATGAGTTGCATAGAGACGATATGATAATTACCATGCCATATTCTAAGGCATCAGCGAGATGTTGTGCTCCCATATCTCCGATTTGATTGAATTGTAAGTCTAGTGTGGTTAGTGTCTAAACGACAGAAAAACATGCATATGAGATAGATGACGAGAGACTGAATGTCACTATGTTATTCCGTAAAGCATCACCGAGATATTGTGCTCCGGTAACTCCGATTTGACTAGAGCTTAGATTGAGTGTGGTGAGTACCTGTTGGAGATAGGAAAATATGATACAAGATAAATGGAGAGAAAATGAGTGACCGTATTATTTCGTGATACCTCAGCAAGATGTTGTGTTCCAACATCTCCAATTTCACTCGATTGAAGATCAAGTGTGGTGAGTGTCTGTGAAAATTTAAGATAGATATTGATAGAATGATAGTCACCGTATTATTTCGTAAAGCATCAGCCAGATACTGTGCTCCGTCAGGTCCTATTCGATTGTCTCGAACATTTAATGTAGTGAGTGTCTGTGCAAATCGAAAAAGGTATATATAAGATAGATGAAGATGCATTGTGTAGGTCACCAGATTATTTCGTAGAGCATCGGCTAGATGTTGTGCTACAGAAGTTTCGATTCCGTTGTCGTCAATATTCAGTGTGGTCAGCGTCTGTACACATAAAGATAGATGACTATGAGATAAATGAAATAAGAATATGAATTACTGTGGTATTTTGTAAGGCATCAGCTAGATGTCGTGTTCCATCATTTCCAATTTGATTATGTTGAAGTTCCAGTGTAGTGAGTGCCTGTATAAATAGGAGAAGATGGATATAAGATGGATGAAGTAAGAATGAAGATTACCATATTAGTCTTTAAGGCATCGGCACGATATTGTACGCCATCAGCTTTAATTTCATTATTATAAAGTTGTAATGTAGTAAGTGACTGAATGGATAGCAAAAGATGGATATAAGATAGATAATAAGATAATAAAAGTCACCGTATTATTCCGTAAAGCATCAGCGAGATGTTGTGCTCCAGTTATTCCGATTTGATTACTTTGAAGGTTCAGTATGTTGAGTGTCTATATACATAAGAGAGTAAAATATACATACAAACATAGAATTAAGATTACCAGGTTAATCTGTAAGCTATCAGTGAGATATTTTATTCCATCAGGTCCAATTTGACTGTATTCAATGTTCAGTGTCTTCAATGCCTGTATAGAAGAGAGAAGATGAATATGAGTTAGATGAAGTGAGTATGAATATTACCGTATTAATTCGTAGAGCATCCGCGAGATGTTGTATTCCAACATTTCCAATTCGATTATACTGAATTTGCAGTGTAGTGAGCACCTGTATAGATCGAAGAAGATGAATATGAAATAGAAGAGACTATGATGAAAATCACGGTATTATTTCGTAAAACATCAGCAAGATATTGTGCTCCAAGAACTCCAATTTGATTAGATTGTAGGTTTAGTGTGGTGAGTGCCTGTTGGAGATAGAAAAAGATGATATGAGATAAACTAAGAGAAAATGAGGATGACCAGATTATTTCGTAGTGCGTCAGCGAGATGCTTTAGTCCTGCATCCTCGATTGAATTCCGTCCAAGATCAAGTATGGTGAGTGTCTGCATGAATTTAGATTGGATATAAGATAGATAATGATGGAATGAGAATCACCGAATTATTTCGTAAGAGATCAGCGAGATGTTGTGCACCAATATTTTCGA
>JAJEKB010021302.1:1489350-1528040 GCA_022393335.1 Macrotrachela quadricornifera | reverse complement strand
CTATATTCATTTCTTCGACATTTTTATCTTTCTACATTTTATTTTTCGACATATTTATCGTTCGATATTTTTATCTTTCTACATTTTTCTTTTCAGTTTTTTCGACATTTTTCCTTTCGATCAAAGTTGGGTTAACCTAGAAAAGGAAACAGTATTTCTGAAAAAAAGTCATCGTACCATATCCAAACAATTCTGGAAAATTCGTTCGCCGGAATCATCATGGAAAATTATCGGAAACGGGCTGCATAACACTTTTTTAGAAGGAACACAACGAATACCAACGGAAAACATAAGAAAAATCACGCGTTCAAAATGCAAACAATACTCCTCCATCTTCCTATAATTTCCCTCCGGTTCCATCAATAAACGGTAAGAAGTTGAAACCATATCCCTTAAATTTCAATAAAAATCCTCACAAGTTACAACAATTTCCAGTTGTTTCCGATAAATGCAGAAAAAAACCATAAATTCCGGTCGAATCCAGACAAAGACTCACAGTTTAAACAATTATTTTCTGATTCTAAATTGATTTTAAATCTTAAATCCGCAAACACGCTAAACTGAGCAACTTTTAAAACTTCTCAACTTCAAGTGGCTCCATAACACTATTTTAGATGTTATCCAATTCCTCAACACCCAACGTATTACAAGATGATTACTTTTTTCGATTTCTCAAACTTTAAATTGATTTTTCATCTCACGCTATATAATGATGTTAAGCTCTTAGAAAATAGAATGTTACTTTTTTCCTTTTGGATTTTTCATAATTTTTATTTCATTTTTCATCCAATTTGACATTATAGTGTTAAACAATTAGAAAACAAAATTTTCTTTTTTTTTTTAATTTTTCATCCATCAAACATCTTTCTACTTCGCTTAATCCTTTTGTTACGGGACCCGTATATATACGCGCTACTTTTTTTCTTCGAATACTTCTATGATATACATGAGTTTTCTGCTTTAGTAGAGTTCTGTACGAATACGACTTTTCATTTGCCATCTTATCCGATTTTTTGTTTATATACTTGTTCTGCTTAACCATAGAAAAGTCATATTTAGCAGCATAATTACAATTTGTTTAATCAAGCTGAGCTCCTTTGAAGCAAAATGTCTTCATGTATAAAAAAACTAAGACTTCTAAAATGAAGCACATCATTCTTGAGATGTCTGCTAGGATGCTACTGCAGCGGCTACACTAATATTCGTACGCTATATTATCTTACTCTATTATAGTTATAAACTAAGTAACTACATGATAGAGTAGGATAAGATTGTTATGTTAGGCTTCAACCTTTAGGTCGGTTCTAGAAGTGATCTCGAATAATCGGCATCAACGCGTCATTACATAATACTGCCATGTATGTACCTATTCTATTTTTTCAAGATTTGTAAAAACTAAAATTTTTTGAGAGTAGGAAAAACGCCGTAACCAAAGAATTAAATTGAATATAATGTTTTATAATAATAAATAAAATAATAAACAGATAAAAAAAATTGTTTTTTATTTAAATATGTTTAGTAAGTCAATACAAAAATATAAATAAATAATATATTTCTCTCGTATTTATATTTATATCAATGTCAATAACTGAATCACTTTCGAGGCTAAAATCATATTGTTAACTATATTTGTATTTTAGTTTATGGTTGAATTATATGAAAATAAATTGAGTATAATGAAGGTACATCCATATTCACATTCTCAAAGATTGAATTGTGTCACTAAGATAAACAATAGTTTTTCAGATTTTTTATCATTGTAAACTTAACTTTTTAACATAGTGATTATATATTCTTCAAGAGCTTGAAATTCTCTATTATCCCATACATTTATGTGTCACTTTGTATTTACGCATTAAGAAATAATCTGAATACAGTGAAGAAATGTTAACTGACAGTGTTAAAAATACACTAGTTTCTTTCTGCTACTTGTATTCAAGCCAATACATTTTATATAGGTTAATAGAGACTTTCAAAAGCAAAAATGCGTAGATTTTTCAATACTTGTCAATGAAGATATTTTTATTATATTAAATTATTTCTTAAAAGATAAAGGGAAAGTGACTTTAAAATGTCTGGAATAATAGAGAATTTTTAATTCTGTTAGAATATATAATTATTTTTAAAAAAATGTGTTTCTACATTAATAAAGGTATAAAAATCTGGAAAGACCGTCCTTGGAAATATGGACATGGAGGTACCTTCATTATACTCAATTTATTTCTATATTGTTCAAGCATAAACTAAAATAAAAATACAGAAGTCGATATAGAATTTCATGTACTATCAAAAAGTATAATTAGTTATTTTTTTAAATATTTTTTTAGAAAGGTAGCAGCAGTAGGTATATCATGTTTAATACTGGAGGAATTACGCTAATTACTTTTTTTTTATCAGAAAAGAGGAAAGAGGTAAAAGAGAATTTTTTTTATAGGAGTTGTTCGAGAAACAGAATTAAAAGCTTCATTAGAATACATATTATTCATCTAAGATTTGTCCAATTTGTAGACCTTCGATTAGTGATTAATTGAAAACGCATAGTAACAACTTTCTAAACAGTTATGCTCTTAAAAAGATCATTTGAAAAATTTATAAGAAATAAATCAAATCATGATATATTATAATACATGATTCAATGCATCTCAATCTCTTTTTTTCAACAATGAAAACGATAATTATTTATTTTGTTTCTAACAAAACTTCTTCAAAAGAAAAAATACTCATTTGACCTTTTTGTCAAAAATGATCGTTAATATAATAATGGCACATAAGAATAAAATGGATCTTATCGTTCTATTTCATTATTATTCACTTAGTTTAAGTACAGAATGAAAAATAATATTTTTTCAACTGAAGGGAGAGTGATACGGATAAAAGTTGGAGTTTCACCAAAGGTTTTCAGATTCCGAGGGATCGATTCATATCATAAGAGTTTGGATATGATTGAAAATGTATTTTTGTCTACAGAAGAATTTTTCTTGAAGAAAATAGAAATCTATTTTCTGGAGTGAAGAATTGATCATATTGGTTAAAATTAGTTGGTAGTTTTGCACATATGGTTGTTTCTAAAGTTTGTCTGTATATTTATGTTTGAAAATCTTACTCTCGAATGTAATTTTATTTCCAACATTTTATAAAAAAAAAGAGGTTTTTAATCCCTATTCTAGAGTAATATTATTATTGTTATCTATTATATAAATAATCATCTTTAAATTTATTAATTTAAGAATTTTTCGTCAACATATTATTGATAGTTTTATTTTTATCCAGATTTATTATATATCCGAACTATTTTCATAAATACTTATAGATTTTTTTTTCTACGATATCGACATAAATTTATAGATTGATTTAAAACAAGATTATTAAATAAAACGCATTTTAAATAAAAATAAATAAATTCTTTTCATGCTTATAAAACTAAATATAATCTATATTGGAAAAGAGATTTTTATTTCTGTTTTTCTCCTATTTGTTTACTTGAAATATATATCACATACGAACGATTCTATATAAAAACATATAAAAGCAAAATCAGGCGAAACAGGACGTAGGATGTTCTCATTTGGCTTTGATTTTTAAAATGATCTATTGCTCTATGAATTGTTTTTAGCACAGTCATATGTAAAAATGGTTTTTCTTTCTAGTGACTACTAATTAATTAGACAGTAATTAGTGAATATCTCTCTAATCATAAAGAAAAAAAAATCCAAAAACTTTCAGGATAAACTATTCAACACAAGTCACATATATATTAAAATTTTTAGCCAGATCGATTTCCAAAAATTTGTTTCTCAAAAATTGGCTCTGTATAGGTTCCATGGGGTTTCAAAAAAGAAATATATATATCATCATAATCTAGGAAGTCAGAAGAAGGATTTGTATACTTTGAAATTGATTTGAAACTTTTCATTCGGTTATAGGAGTATTTTTTCAGTTGCATACACTAATCGACGTTCTTGCCTCATTTCTTTCCAGATTCTTGTTTTTCTTGATAATCAGACAAGATTCCTTTCGTGAGGAAAGAAAAAAGATTCTCACCAGAAGTTCAAGACAATAAGAATCTTGTCTGATTACTCAGAAGTAAAAGAACCAGACAAGAGTGACAAGATGTTCAAGATTTTTTAAATGTTCAGACAAGAATCTTTTTCCTTTCCTCTCAAAAGAATCTTGACTGAAATTCAAGATGACAAGAATCTTGTCTAATTGATCAGAAAAATAAAAATCTTGAAAGAATCACAAGATATTTAAAAAATTCTTGACGTTCAGACAAGCTTCTTATTTTTTCCTTTAAAAGATTCTTATCTGATCTTCAAGATCAACAGCACGTGATGTCTTTGTTTAAACACATAAATATAGACGTATGATCGTTACTTGTTCATTTATAATTATGACGGTCGTATAAGATTGTATTATTGTCGTTTAAACAGTAAGTTGTTTTTAACAAAATATAATTTTTTTTTCTTTCATTTAGATGCATCTTAACGACATAATCAACAGTAAGTATTATTTCAAATTAAATAGTTTTTTTTCTTTTATTTAAGTCGATCTCAAAGGTACAAAATAATAGTAAGTATTTTTTTTTGCTATCAAATATATTTTTAATCTTTTGTTTAGGTCCGTTTCGATCCAATAATTATTAGTAAGTATTATTTTAAGTCAAACAATTTTTATCTTTCATTTATGTTCAACTCAATATCACAAGTAATGATAAATATTGCGATTCAATAAAAATATTTTTTTATATTTCAAATTCAACTCAATGATATAACTAATGGTAAATATTTTTATTAAATAAAATATTTTTTTAATATCATTTTATATTCAACTCAATGCTACAACCAGTGGTAGGTATTATTATTGAAATATTTCTTTTTCTTCATTTAGGTTCAACTCAACGGTACAATCAAAGAGTAAGTATTATTATAAAATAAAAAATCTTTTCTTTTTTTTATTTAGGTGCGACTCAACGGCGCATTCCAAAGTAAGTATTTTTTCAATACATTTAATCTTTTTTTATCATTTTAGATTATTTTTTTATTATAAAATAATTTTTTAATTATAAGATAAAAAAATTATTTTGAGTAATAATAATATTATGTAAAATATTTATAATAGATTTTATTTTTTTGAAGAGGCCTTTTATGATGGCGATTATCTTTGGAAAGCCTGTGTTTAGAAGATGAGAGGGAGGTGACTGGAACCCATCCTTCCCTTCCCTAGTTAGATGTTTATGCCTATAAGATGACAAACGACGTCATATTTTATCGTATACGACACAACGAGATACGATTGTATATTGTCGTTTAGACTATCGTAATGCTCGTTCTAGGTATCTAGGGGTGTCAGCTTAATATTAGCATTAAAATAATTCAATGCTAATATTAAGCCCACACCCCTATTTGTATCACAAGAATCATTCAAGAACAAGATTCAGGCAAGTATTTAAGAAAATAAGAGTATTACAAGAATTGTAAGAAGAAAGAATCAGACAAGAACTCAAGAACACAAGAATCTTGCCTCGCCAGCCAAGATTCTGTCTACAAGAATACCACAAGAAAGTTCAGATCTGTTTTTTCAGGCAAGAATCTTGTATAGAAGGAATGACAAAAGAATTTTGACTGAAAAACAAGAAAATCTAGAACCTGGCAAGAAGATAGGCAAGATCGTCGACTAGTGATAGTCGTACTCTGTCACGTTGCTAACGAAGAATATATAAATGTTTTTGGAAAATCTAAGACTGATTGACAAAAGCTTTGACTAAAGATTTTGTAGTTCTAGGAATAGTCTACAGAATGAATCAATTAATTTTGAAAAAATATTGTTTCGATTCGGAGTTTTTCTAAACAAAAAGGGAAAAGTGAGAATCGGTGTTCTTTTTTACGTCATGTCGTTATCGCTTTTTTTCTCAGTTATATCAGGTTGACAACAAAGTTCTTGGGTTTTTTCAAAATTTTCTGAATCATTCTAGAAGTTTCCATACAAAGGGTACCCAATCTTTTTGACTGTGTTTAACGAATTTCTAAGAAAACATTTTAATGATTTCATTTTCCAGTCATTTCATTCGATGATGGGCTGAACGCATCCAATTCTAATCAGTTATCTATGGAGGAATACTCGAAAAGCTTCAACAGATTGATAAAGTTCTTAGAAATCTTCGAAAGTCAACTGAGAATCTATAGAAACTACTAACGAAGGATGATTCCAAATGCTTAAAAGTTTTCAAGCTTATATTGTATTTAGTGATAGGAGATTTGTAGTCTACAACAACGTCTAAAGAATCTGTGATGATATTTGTATTTGAGTGAAATATGCAATCTTTAATGAATTCGTCTTTTAAGACGATCTATTTTTCGATTATATTATATCTTGAGATTCTCATCTGAAATTTTAGAAATTTTTGACCTAATCATTCCAAAATTATGAATGTTTCAATAGATACGTGTTTCCTATGGGATCCATCGAAAAAATCTGAAATTTAAAAAATTTATATCTCGGAAAGATTAAGTCGAAAATTTCTCAAATTTCCTGGAGAAATCAGCCTGATTGAAATTTTTATCTGAAAGAAATTGCAGACGAGAATCTCAAGATATGATATAATTGAAAAACAGATCATCTTAAAAGGAGAATTCGCAAAGGATTGCATATCTCACTCAAATACAAGTGTCATCACGGATTCTTTGGACGTTGTTGTAGACTAAAAATCTCCTATCGCTTCTAAAAACTCAAACAGGTCAAATTTGTGTATGCAATCAAACTTAAATTTGGTTGGATCTCCATAAGACTACTTCAGAATATTTCTCTCTCAATTTATCATCGAGATTATCATGTTTTCGACTTGTAAACATCGAAGAAATTTCAATAAATATCCTGCTATAGGTATCCAATACACTACTTATATCAGTAATATTGCTGGAAATTTTGTAAGTATCTATATCGAATACCTTGCTGAGGTTTTCTCAGTACAAGGACAACCTGAACTCAGTAATTTCTTTAGAATATTTTTGTTATCAGGATCTATGGGACATTTCTAAGGAGGAATTAATGTTGTATGTTCTTTGAAGATTTTTTGTACGAATTTAGCCAGTATAATGAGCATTAGTTCATTCAATGCAGACAGATAATGCTTATTAGATAGTATATTATTCATAAATGGCTTTATGTTGTCAAAAACATCATTCCACATATAATAATCGAAAATTTATCTTATTCCATGTTTAAGTTTTATAGAATCCGACGATACATCATTTATTGTTAAATGTATAATTATTATACTTTTTGAGAGAGCTTTAATATTTATATATACTAATATATTATTTATGTAAAGATGATGTTATATGATGAATGATCACAAACCTCATCAAAAATTAAAACTATTCTCTATAAAATATAGGAAATATTTTGATTTTTTTTCTGTATATCGTTCAATTTGAGTCTTATACATTGATGTCATTTTTTTAGAATTAATCAAGTTCTGTGTGACTTAGTAACTGACGAAAATCGATGTCAAAAAGAATTGAAGCATCTACTAACTTTTCATCTGTATAATTTTCTTGATGTGAAAGAGAAAAACTAAATAAAATTCTTATCATAAATCTTATAGATTATTTCACTTTTTAATATATCTTTGAGGCAAAAGGAAAAAATAACTTTTATCATCTACATCTTTTAAAGACGAAAGTTTACTTAATAAAAAAAAACCAATTTTCATTCTGTTATTTCCAATCAATGTTTATTGATTTTGACTCATTTTGTTATTGCAAATGTTCCAACACTGAATCATATAAAACGTGTTCTTCTTTCTTTCTTTCTTTCATTTTCAAACATTCATACACAACTGTTTAAAACATATTCAACAAATGACAATAGGATCTGGTAAAAACCAATGTTTCATATGTGAAAAAGAAAAAATCACATATGAATGTGAAGGATGTTCAAAAGAGTTTTGTATTGATGATTTACTACAACATCGACAAATGCTGAATAAACAATTTGATGCTATTGAATACGATCGAAATTTATTTTTGGAATCACTTAATCAACAAAGTGAAAATACAGAAAAGCATCCATTGACACAACAAATTAATGAATGGGGAAAAGATTCAATTAATAAAATTAAACAAAGAGCAGAAAAATGTAGACAAATAATAATCAAATATACAAATCAATTGAATATTGGAATAAAAAATAAATTAGATTATTTAACCAAACAAATAGAAAAAATCTATCAACACAATGATTCTAATGAAATTGATATAAATCATCTCAAAGAAAAATTAAAAAGCTTAAATGACAAATTTAATAAACCAAGAAATATTAAAATTGAACAATAATCTACATCATTGATTAATAAAATTTCTGTCGTTACAACATTCAGTAAGTGTCACTATTACATTTTATTAATAAAATCATTAATTCTTAGAGAAATGATCGAAAATTATTGAAAAGAAAAATGTTGAATGCAAAGATGTTCACAGATTTTGACTTCTTTTGAATAATTTCATTTTATTTTTCTATTAGATTGACTCGATCTTCTTAAAGATATTTTCTAATAATCATTCATTGAAGAATAAAATTCAATATATTAATATAATTTCAATTAGAGCACTGCATGAGTCCAATATTCGCACCCTCACACCCTCTCAAGTACTTGTGTAAGTGTCTTGTCGTATTGTGGAATACGTCCTGCACATCTGAATGCAAATGATGAAGTAAGGACTTTATTGATAATTAGTATCGTAATTAATTAGTTCATTGTATATAATTATAGGCTGCGTGGCAACACCATCGAATCCGATATTTTCCGAAACCTTGCAAGTTAATCGATAAGTCTGTTGTATTCATTAAATGAATTTAATTTGTATTATAGATTGACCTCAACGTGGGATTCGGGGCTATATTTATCACCTAATCCAGATTAACTTATGTTTTATTTCGAATCCACCTTTGTATCAAAATCATGAATAAGTTTCAGTATAGAAAATACACATGTTTATTTTCTCTTTTTAGGTCAATTCACATGCGAGCTGTATGTGTAAGTTTATTCCCTTGACTGAAAGTCAGGGTCTAAATCCCGAAATTTTCGGTGGGTTTGTAGGTTTGTCTGCAGGGTCAAAGGACAAAAAACATCCTCAATGATATACTATGATGGTACCCTTGGGTCATCAACTACTATTCCCTTGACTGTAGTCAGGGTCTCAATCCCAAAATTGACGGTGTGTTTGTCCGCACCTCGGATTGGCCAATTTTTTCGATCAATCAGAATGTATCTTTGTTAAGACTCACACATGCGCACGTAGCCTACTACGGGCACGTCCTCAAGCACTATATATTGAAAATATCCATAGGTCCTCAAATACCATATGTTTGGGATACTCTGGGGTCCTCAACTATTATATATTGGGGGTATCCATAGGTCCTCAACCACTATGTATCGGTGGTATTTATAATTATCGAGGCCTATCCCATTGGCTTTAATCGTAATCATAATCTCTAAAAGGAATGTACTTCTCTGCAGGGTATTTGTCTGAAGCTACAGTCAAGGGACCTAGTGGATCACCTCGATCCACGCTGCTTGTGTTATTATGAAAAATCAATTCATTCACTCTTTATTGTAGAATAATTTAAGAAAGTACCTGGCGATTGAGTGTTATTTTTGACTGATGAGGAAAATTCCAGATGTGTTCAAGCAGTTTAGTCTTCACCTTGCATCCGTCAGTCGATCTCATTTAGGTATGAAAAGCTCAATAAAATTTATGCACGAATTCTATTGAGCTTTTCATATCTAAATGAGATCGACTGACGGAAGTAAGGTGGAGACTAAACTGGCTTGGATACTTCTGGAATTTTCTTCATCAGTTATTGGTTCAATGACAAAAAAGGTTCAGTACCAATGAGCACATACAAACCCTTTTTTCCGTTGATGTGAAAAGTTAAGTACGAGACCCTTTTTACGAAACCTTTTATTGCAACAGTTCAGACTTGGTTTCATACGAAACCTTCTTTTTACAAAACAAAAAATGCATCTTCCCGTATGCTCAGGGGAAGATCCTTTTCTGATTTCGTAAAACACCTTTTTTTTTACAGTGCATAGTCATGATTCCTTCTATAGTTTCATTAGTTTCATGAAATCCTACATGTACCCAAAATATGAGATTTAACAGCGTCTAACAGTTGGATATGCTTCCTCATAAGATTGTGAGATTCATTTTCTTTCTGTGTTGCTAGTGTTGGAATTTCCAGTACTTGAATTATAGTGAAATCTCTATTTTTGTGGGTAGAATTTTTGATAATGATTACATATGGATAAATTTTATGATATCTACATGACGTCATCTCGGAAGTTTTTTCCTGTGTTGATTGACTGCAACAATTTATTATCAGCGAAAGTTGAATAGAACACATCAAGCTATTGAAATGATTGAGTACATACTCTTGATAAGTTTCATAACATATAATTCTTCATCTTTTATTTCACTACTATAAGACTTAAGCCAAACTTGAGTTATCTGATGAAAAGATGAGAAAAAACAATGATTGAAATTCAATTAGATAGATAGAACAACAAGATTAATGACCATTTCGATGTTGGAGAAACCTATAACTGTCCATTTACACTATTCTCATAAAACTTTTCACAACTTTTTCTCTACTAATATTTATTCAATTAAAAATTTATTTAAACAAAAATTAAACTTCATGAACGAGACGCACAAACGTTAGTCATCTTGTTTATCTTCTACAGAATTTTTTTTATAAATCCTAATGCCATTGTCGATGAGAGAATATTTCAAAATTAAATGCAGCGTCTTTTTATTCAACCCTTGCTGTATAAATAGCTCGCTCGTTTTGCCTAATACCAATTTATTTTGCTATTTTGAATGGTTTTTAGAAATACAATCGTAAAAAATCAATCACTTTATTGATAGATATTATTCCTAATATTGTTCTATAAATGGTTGAGTCAATTTTGTGAATAGTTAGGTTCAATTTTTTGAATATATTTCAGATTATAAATTTTTATCATATAAATGGCAAGCAATATAAATCACATTGACAAAAATCTTCATGAAACTTCTATTGATTATCAATTGATATGTATGATCTGTAATGGTCCATTCAATGATCAACGACATCTCCCATGTGGCCATACATTTTGTCGACAATGTATTACACAATGGATAAATGAAAATAATGCATCGTGTCCTATTTGTAAAATACCTGTATCTATCCATAATTTCTCAGAGATTAGTCACACTGTATATGAGAAGACTGAGGGTGTTTCAGTGAAAAGTTATGAGGATGAACAAATAACACCACGTAGCCATACTATTGAAGATACCATGAATAAAGCATCCTCTGCAGTTGAAAGGTATAGTTTATTAGAAGATATTACACATCAACAAAATGCGCAACAAAATCAGCCCTCTTCACTACATATTTTTGAATCATCGGAATATATCGTCATCGAACACATGCCTCAAAATAGACAACTAAAAGAACAAATGATCTATCATATAGAATGGAATCAAGCACAGTTGAATGAACACTCAAAAAAGATTGCAGAACTTCAATATCTTCAATATGACATGACCCATCTTAAAGAACAGAATCAAATACAGTTGAGTGAACAATTGAAAAAGAATGAAGAACTTCAACATGAAATGACTCAACTTAAGGAACAGAACTATGTGCAATTGAAAGAGCAATTTAAAACGGATGACGAACTTCAACATCTTCAATACGAAATGATCCATCTTAAAGAACAGAATCAAATACAATTGAATGAACAATTGAAAAAGAATGAAGAACTTCAACGTGAAATTACTCAACTTAAGAAACAGAATCAAATACAGTTGAATGAATACTCGAAAAAGAATGAAGAATATCAACAGGAAATTATTCAGCCTAAAGAGCAGAATGAAGTATACTTAAATGAACAATCCAAGAAAAACGAACAACTTCAACATGAACTTGCGCATCTTAAAGAAATCAATCAACGTCACAGTCTGTCGGAAACAAACGTTAAATCTGTAACAAAATATATACCTGGTGAGTGTAATAATATTTCATTCTACGAAAAAATTTTCAAGAAAATAACAGTAGACATGGTCTGAAACTGTGAATAGACTTTTTTCGAAAGGAAATAATGTTCTGGAAACAGTGAAATTTAGTCTGATATGGAACAATAGAGAATACGTTTCCTTAATTTTCAGAACATTTCCTTTTCTTGAAAATTGTGAGGCACTTTTCAAAACGCGTTCTTTACTATTTTACTGTTTATCTGATGTTGATGAAATTTACAGCAAATTCGACTTTTTTCATCGAACATTTGTACATGGATCTGTATATAAGCAGCTCAACGAGCCCTATCCGATGGTGCAATGAAATTTTTCATAACTTAAATTATGGTTAAGAAAATCTCTAAATAGCGTATTTCAACAATATTTTGGCATCATATGCGAGTAAAAGCGGTCTATATTCCCTTCTTTTACTCTGTCAATTCTAGAAATACTTATGTCAGATGCTATTCGATAAGCGGTATGCAAGGATATATTGAGATATTTAATAGATCAAAGTATACTTTTTGAGCTGATAGATGAGCATAGAGAAAAATCTCGAAACAGCATACTTTGAGCTATCAAAGATCGAACTATACCGTTGGATAGAGTTCAGCGAGTTGCATCTAACATTAGTATTTTTGAAAATTCATACAATGACGCAAGTGAATATAGATAATGCCTACTCAAACATGGTGTCATTATTCCATTACAGAAATACATTATTTGGAGATATTCTGAGCCATACTTTGGGTTTTGTAAAAGTGATTGTACCACTGAATAGAGTTCATCAAATTGTATAAGACATACCAATGAACTGCTTAGACACACAGTAATGTGTGATTGTTCGATAAAATTGTCAAAAATGCCGTCAACTTCATTATCGTATATGAAATATATTCAGATGTTAAAAATGTTTTCAACTGACATCGACACACTTAATTGTATAGTTAGACTTTACACATATATTTTTGTATCTTTAGAATAGTGTTTGAAAAGTAATTTCTCAATAAGAGCAATAAAATTTATTCTTATATTTTTCATTTCTTTGATAAATAACGTTTGATACTGTATTATAGTTCTAGTTTGTTTAAAATAATTACATGATACTTTCCAATGACTCTCAAATGTTTGTTAATACATTCAATGAAATTTGATTCATCAATAGATCATACTGCTGTTAATGCGTTAGAAATTTTCTGTTTTGACAGTTAAATAGCCGTTAGTTCATTATCTATTCCTTACAAAAATTAACTTCTTAAACTCATGTGCTGAATTTAAGAACTTTTCTCGTCAAAACCATTCGTTTGTTTATGTTAAAAAATGGCGCACATTTCTACTCATTCTTTGCCTCATCTCATCTCCGTTCTTACATGAATTCTTTGTTAATATACACCATTCGACAATAGAAAAAAAGTGTCCTATACAGTGATACACTTATTATTGAAAAAATATTTTGAAAAAGATCTGAATCTCAACAAATATGTAAGTGTTGATGCAGATCTTCAATAATTCTTGTTCTTCTCAACTATAATAAGATCAAAATTAACTTTCAAACATATCATTGGAATGAGTGTTAAAACTGTACAAAATAGACTATTTGAATGATTTTTAAAATGAATGTGTGACATTGAAGACAATTTAACCACTTTGATTAACTATACTGATACTTACAGATGGGTTACATCTTGATGAATATGCTAATCTTCATCTACATAAGGAGAACGAAATGGAACCGATATTAAAGGAAAGAAATTCAATAATATATTTTCAGAAAATTTTGGCATCTTATTCAGATTTTTGAGTTCTTTTGAACTATGTAATCTCTATCAACTCGCCACTAAATCAGAAAGAAGATGATGAAAAAACTCATCAATTTTTCTCCACTCTGGAAACATTATAAAATGAAAGTACCCTAGTAATGCTTGCTTCAGGATAAAAGGCGAGTGAACATTTTTGGAATAACTTTTGATAGGAACAAGATATAGAGAGCTACACTTTTCAATCGTGAAAAGCGCAGCCCTATCTTGTTTCTATCGAAAGTTATTTCAAAAATTATCACTCATCTTTTTTTTGAAACGGGCATTGATATAAAACTACTTTGATATTGGTTTGTTAAGATCTCATTTCTTTATGGTAAAATTTTTTAAAAGGATGCCATGGTTCCTCTCAAGAACATCGGGAACATTCATTTTCGAATTTTGACTTGAGGCTTTACATAAACATAGATCGTAATGAGAGTAGTTTATTGTAAAAATTCCAGTTTTTTCTTTCTTGTCTATGTCGTAAAATAAGAATATCAAATATGAACATATAAACATAATCAACAAATTCATATTTTATGAATAATATTATTTCTTTATTCAAATGAAAACAACGCTCATCTACTTGAATGATTTTGTTTGCTCTTCAAGTATATTTCAAACAAAAAATAAAGAACTCATTTAAAAAATAATCTGATGATATGCACGAGCGAGCGATCGGAAGGGGCGGACTGCAGAGACACCGACTATCAAATGTGAGCTGTCTTTAGTGCTTCACTTTAGTAAATTTGAGATGACAGCTTGTTTAAATAATAGCAGCTTATGAAAATACCTTCTCTATTTTTATACGCGAGTCCCCCCTTAATAATTGGAAATCATTCATTATTAGCTACCAAAATCGATCTTAATTTTTAAATCTATAAAGAGTCTGTGTGACATAATTTTGCAAATATCACTCAGAGGTATCTTGAGCGAGAATGGAAGTCAGAGAATGATCTTTCTAAAATACTTGAAAACTATCATCGAGATATCAACAAAAGACATGAGGTTCTATGATTAGTTGAAAAAATTAGCTGATTTGTTACTTGAAATTCTGAGTTAAATAATGCTTTTTCTTACAAGATTCTGAGACAATTATTAAAATTTTTCGCTTCATGAAGAAATAACTGAATGGTCATGTTTGGCTTGAAAATAACTGGGATCTCTATATTTTTATGGCGTATATTGCTGCTTCCTATCTTCTAAATAGAATTATTTGCGAGGATTCATTGCTAGTCTGGCCGCCGTCGATGACGAAATCGTAAGATATATTGCAAAACTTTTCCCATCCGAGAACAATAAGGAAAAGAAGTATTTTTCATGAGTCTGAGAAAAGTTTTGGCTTCGCGAGAAATAACAAATGTGTAACCGGACTTAACTTAGAAAAACTTCTAATTTTAGTCAATTTTTCCTTTGAAACAGTCTAATCGAGAAAAGTCGTCGTTAGCATTGCTGGCTTCGAACTTCGAAGACAGCGAAGTATTAAAGAACTTTCTTCCATTAGAGGTTGGTTGTCTTCTTGAAAATTTCCCGAAGAAACTAATAGTTTTTAAGAGGGTTATAGAAAGTTTTTGCCCCGCAAAAAATTGTAGTATTTCGGATTGCACGAGAAAGATTACCATTATCTTAACTGCAAAAATAAATTTCGCTTTTTTCAACGTTGGTTATTTCAAAACCGTTACACCCCCCCCCCCAATTCAGGGACCCTCGTGCGAGCCCCGAAGACAGATGATAATTAGATCAACTTAATCAACGGTCAAGTGAGTTGTATCGATAAGTGCCACTTGTGATTTATTATTTATATTTCAAGTTTCTTTCTATTGCCTTCTTTTGCACTCCTATAAAATTCAATGCGAATATATTTGTAAACTGTATTTTTTTCTATCACTCTAGAGCTGAGTAAATTGGAATGTGATGAACGTTATTTGTAACTACTATCTATTCAGAAAGTACCAATACGGCTTATCAAAATATATTGAATGTTTTTAAGATAAAACAAAACTCCTACTCTTTCTTTGGCTTATCTTGTCTTTTATTTGTATATTTGAGAAATCATTGATATAGACATCAATAAAACATATTATAATAGAATCTTTCTTTACGGCAACTGAGAATTTTCTCTATTCTTCCCTATCATACTAAACAACGTGAAAAACAATATTATAGAAGTTTGTCTTTTTTCACAATTCAAAGAAAATGAAAGATTGCCTTTCATGATGATCATGTTTTCTCTTTCTTTTAGTACCACTCCGTGCCAGTTTGGTAGATATTCCTCCAAATGCCAAATGGAACAACAATGGGCAGACAGTAGGAGGAAAAAATCCAACACTCTCTATGCCTCAAGGTTTCTATGTGGATAATGAACAAACAATTTATGTTGCTGATTGGAGAAATCACCGTATTGTAGCATGGAAATCGGGTGAAACAAATGGACAAATAGTGGCAGGTGGATATGGACGAGGAAATGGTACTCATCAATTGAATTGGCCAACAGATGTGATCATGGATAAAGAGAGTGATAGTCTTATTATCTGTGATTTTGTAAATAGAAGAGTAGTTAGATGGCCTCGTCAAAATGGAACAAGTGGAGAAATACTTATTTCAAATATCTCTTGTTGGGGTTTGACAATGGATGACAATGGATTTCTCTATGTCTCTGATTATGACAAACATGAAGTAAGAAGATATAGAATGGGTGAATCCCAAGGAAAAGTAGTAGCAGGTGGGAATGGACAAGGAAATCGTCTTGATCAGCTCAATGAGCCCCGCTACATATTCGTTGATCGAGAACATTCAGTATTTGTGTCTGATAGAGATAATCACCGTGTGATGAAATGGAAAGAAGGTGCAAACGAAGGTATTGTTGTTGCTGGTGGACAAGAACAAGGAAATAGTTTGACACAATTGTCTTATCCTCGAGGAGTTGTAGTTGATCAATTGAGTACTATTTATGTAGCTGATAGTCATAATCATCGAATTGTACGTTGGCCTAAAGGAGCACAACAAGGAAATGTTATTATTGGTGGAAATGGTCAAGGAACACAAGCAAATCAACTCAGTTATCCTAAGGGGTTGTCATTTGATCGTCAAGGTAATCTCTATGTTGTTGATAATGGTAACAATCGGGTACAACGATTTAATATTCAAATATCATGAAATTAATGGGATGAACTAGTTAATTTTATTTATTTTCAGTTATTGATTATTCTATTTTGATTTCTGTGCAATTTTAATTGAAAAGAAATAAATGAATTGATATATATTTATATTCACGTGCGCGCGCGCGACCAGAGAGATCCTAGTTGTTGAAAGTACAAAGGCTAACAGCGATAAGACAGTGTACGTATATACATAAAATGTCTTTCCGTTGTCTTTGTCCAACAAGAGCAGTATCTCTCTGGGTTAAATTAAAGTAGAAAACATACATTAATTCAACGTTAAAAAAAAGTAGTTAGAATCAATGGACACTGCTCACTCTCATACTCTTGAGGGAAAATATAGGGTGGAGATAAATATACCGGGTGAGTCACAATGATTGCGCCAGTTAGGATTTTAAGGATATCTCAGCACAGGCAAATCATAGAGTCCTAATTTGTTTTTCAAAAGATGCGCCTTGAAATTCTCTACAATAATAGCAAGAAGAAGTTCCTTTGAAACAAACGAATGATTTCGTTATAAGGCTAAAACTGAATCAATATGAAATGGTGAAATGTCCCATCACTTAGGGTATTCCAAAAGTAGTGGCAATGGCACTTTTTTTGCTTAGAGAAAACTCAAAAATAAATTCGTTTTTATAGAAAGATAGAGCGTCTTCTGTTCTATTTTTCTATGCTATTTGATCAGTATTCATCTAATATCATACTAATAGAATTTTGATAATAACTATTTTTGTTGGCAACTAGTTGGTTAGTTTAGATCATAAATTTTAGAATATTTTGTATTCCATTTTATCATTGTTTAACAAGTTATATTTAAAATCTAAATATACCACAAGATGCAGCATGAAAAGCTCTACAATTCAGAAAGAATACCTACAAAAAGATGACATGGACAAAACCGAATATAACTCTCGGTAAAAAGAAAATCTATTTTCGCATCGTCGAAATTTGGTCGCTCACGTTAAGAACGATGGGTATTAAATGTTTGAGTTCTTTTTCTGAAATTCTTGACGTTGCCTTACCTCATTCCGTTGTTATTGATGCAATGCATACAATTTTCTTATGTCATTCTAAAAAAACTTGAAGTTCCTTTACAAATATTAATAACAAAAGAAAATCTTTTGAAAATTAATCTAAAACTCCAATCAATGAACTTCATACATGATATTCTTCGACGACCACGGTCATTTACTAATGTACAGAAATGGAAGGCATCTGAAATTCGATTATTTATTCTGTACATTGACTTGCCTGTGCTCGCTGAATTTTTACCTGAAGAAATGATTGGAGATTTAACACTTTATAATACTATCCTTCGTCTTTTACATAATCATTGGGAAAATAATAAGAATTTGAGTGATTGATTCAATTTCTTTTCTATTGAGAATTTATATTAATAATTTGTCGAAAAATGTCAACTCTAATTTATATCCACCAAAATTACTTACAATTTCGACTCATACTCATCTTCATATACCGTCTTAGTGTAAAAAATTTGGTCTGTTAAATTGGTTGACAAATTTTGTTTTCGAAAGTTTTCTTGGGTTTTTGAAGGCATTCATCAAAGGTTCTTCAGGAGCTGGAAATCAAATAGTTTTTGCATTTATATCTAATTTTTTTCTTCTAAAAACATGAGAAAATATAAATCATCTTTATGGTCATTTTTCTATTAATAATGAAACTTTTGGTAGTAACATATTAAAAATAGAAATAGGTAAATTAATAAATAATTTTTTGTATGAAAACGGATATATTTCTTCTAACAATCTTTTTTTCTCGTCTTAATTACCTTCATGTTACTTATCATTCTTTTGTCTACTGTAGAAAAGGTTCAACATGTAGTTACTTAGTTTCTAATGAAAAAAATAATGTTATTTCATATGGTTATATTCTTTGTTTTCTTTCAACTGATGGAAACTGTTCGGCTGTGATTCAAAAACTTGTGTTAACTATTGTTTAACTTCTTGTTTTTCATCTTACAAATATTTAACTGCTATTAAAGATTTTGTTGATAGCGTGTATATTGTTGTTAAACACGTGAAACCTTCATTCTTAATTGAATCTGATAATCTTGATGTTTGTCCTGTAGCTTCCTTGCGTTCTCGTTGTTTCT
Organism: Macrotrachela quadricornifera; assembly: GCA_022393335.1. Lineage (NCBI taxonomy): Eukaryota > Metazoa > Rotifera > Eurotatoria > Philodinida > Philodinidae > Macrotrachela > Macrotrachela quadricornifera. Next base: position 1,508,908 of record JAJEKB010021302.1, on the reverse strand, counting down.
CTGTTCATTTTGGTGATGAATTTGTGATTCTTACTAGCTATTCGTTTATTTTCTATTGAATTTACTTAATGATAAAAGATAATAAAAATTTACTCGTTTTATTCTAGATTGGATGAATGATAAAAAAAAATAGTAAAATATAAATTAATCATATTTTGAATTTATCAAATAGTTAAAAACAAATAAATTATTCAATGTTGAATTTAAAAAAATGATATAAACCTAAAAGTAAAAAATCATTCTAATACATACAATTGACCCAATCATAAATAAATTTATCAAATTTAAAATCAGAAAATGGTTAAAAAATAACGAATGAAAAGAAAAAGAAACTAAAAACGACTTCTTACATCATCTCTAAACGAGAACACAGTCCAGCTGGGTTAGCTGTTCAGTTCATGAACTGAAGGTCTAGAGATCAATATTCTATGTGTTCACATTTTATCTGTTCTGTTTAGAAAATTCTACCACGATCCTGACGCAATCCTATCACGATACCGGTAAGTTTAACTCTTGTAAATATACATTAAAGAGCTGCAAGCCTTGTCTCATAGCAGATTCCTGACAAGATCCTTCATCATAGTCAGGCAAAAATATAGTGGTGTAAGATACAAACCCTGAATGGATCTTGAAAAATTTTTGATAAGAAGTATCAAAATCCTGACAGGATCTAACGAAAATCTTCATATTATCATGGGACTACTTGAAAAATTCTGTCTTAAATCTTGATAGGATCCTGAAAATTCTCTGGCTACACACTTCTTTCAGGATTTTTTGGTTTTCTGGCTTAATCTTGATCTCAAAACACCGATTAATCTATCACAATCGTTGAAAAATCTTGTTTTAAATCCTGATAGGATCCTAAAAATTCCCTGACTACACACTTTTTTCAGGATTTATTAGTTTCCTGGCCTAATTCTGATCTCAGAACAATGATAAACCTACCATAATCCTTGGAAAAGCTTGTTTTAAATCCTGATGGAATCCTGGAAATTTCCTGGCTACACACTTCTTTCGAGGATTTTCCGTTTCCTCAGGAAAAAACGTTGAATCCTTGCAGGATCCTGGTCATATCTGCAAAGGATCAGGCTCTGAAATATCAAAGATTTTCTCTAGGATCTGATGTAATAGTAAGTGGGAATCTGAAATAGATGTGTGACAGTTCATCAGTTCTAGAACTAATTCTTTTTTCAGGAACTGGGTATGCAGACCAGTTCTTTTTCTGAGAACTGGGTGAAAGGATCAGTTCCTTTCTTTGAAAACTGGATGTGCACATCAGTTCCTTGAAAAAGAACTGGTTATTTGAACGAGTTCAATTCTCTGATCGGGAATTGTCATACATCTAATCTAGAAGTTTGGAAAAGAACGTATACCGATAACATCATTTTGTTTCTTTTGACCAAAATATTTTTGACACAACATTTGCTAAACATATTTCTATTAGTATAAGTTTTTTTCTGTTGATGTTGACAACTGAGTATAGACCTTTCATTATCAGGTGTTTATACGGATGTTTGTATTAGTTTAGTGCCTAACGAGGGAACCCCACCAACTGATTAAAAGCTTTTGAGTTCGGACTTGGAGCATAAGATAGGCCCTGATGAGGTATGAAAAACCCCAAAATTCCAGTAAAATGCCTATAATTCTGTATAGAAGACCTAAAGGCACTTAACATTTTGGGGTTTTTCATACCTCATCAGGGTCTATCTTATGCTCCAAGTCCGAACTCAAAAGCTTTTAATCAGTTGGTGGGATTCCCTCGTGAGTGAAGAGACTCTATTTGCTTTCTGTATTGCTAGTGTTATAATACATTAAATTTTCGCTGAAAGATAGTCACAAAATGTTTCTTGTCACTTATTGTTTGTTGATTGATAATTCTTATCATGACTAACCATTGTGCAATGTCAACATACAGGTAAGAGCTCTATTTAAGAACAATAACGACAATGAAGAATAAGTAAAAGTTAGGAAAAAAGCTTTATCATCTTGTAACGAAGACAAACCAAAGTGAGTATCGATGATAAAAATGACTTTGTTGTTTAGTCTTTTTTTTAACAAAGGTGTTCACATTTATATTTTGCTTCCGGATTGAGCGCATGAGATTCATGATTCACATTCAAACTCTTGATTATTATTCGGTTTGATTAAATAAGTGTTACAGAAAACTCTTTGATAATATAAACTGAGAAATTCAGCATTGTTGTCGTCGACATTTCTATATTACGTATTGAAGCTTAGAAAAAGTAATCTAGTTTGTATATAAAACATTGTAGCTAGAACTTGAAGAATTCCAAACCTGTGCTGATCAAAAGCTAATCGAATGTAGCGCTAATTTTGTGAAACACGATAGAAAATGAGTGTTGAAATATATAGGGTTAGAAATTTGGACCCACTTCGACCTCCCTACAGGCCATGACCAACAGGGTGAAAAGATCAAATGTCATCATAGAATATCACAGACCATGAAACATACAGTAATATTTTCTGATTTACAATGTAAACAGGTCGATTGTCTTTCACATTTTAATCCCAGAGAGATTGCGCTAACAGCTTTTTCTATTCTTTTAACTATTTCTATCAGAGAAATATCAACCCTTACTTTTGCTACGATACATTTTGATTAGTATCTAGATTTTTGTCGAGTAAAAGTTTTGATCTAAATTTGAAGAAATCTAAGACTATGGTCCGGTGAATTTTGTTTATTCCTACCATTAGTGACTATTGAATTGGACAAGTTCCGATTCTCAAATCCCACACTTTATGCCAAAAGAATTGAATCAACTTCATTTGCAGTCTGTAATTGAAGATTAACTGAATATATTCGTAATAATTAGATTTTGGTAATTGAAATAAAATATGTTCCATTTGTCAAGAAAATCTAATTTTTCAACGAATTCGATTTAGACAAATGCTGTGCTGATTGAGAGTATATGGGCAAAATCATTTAATAGTGACGTGACACAGCAAAATTGAAACAAATATATTTTGAGAAGAGAAGCTATTTTAGAGCTAATTTTTATATGGTACATATGTGCCAAGTTACTGCAGATACAGTGAAAAAATCAGCTTTAAAAACTTCGTTTGCTAGAAATTATCGCTAAAAAACTAGCATTAGTGATGTGACTCCAAAAAAGACATTGACTTTCACTTTTTGCAGTTCAGCTCAAAGAAACTTCGAGCAACGACAGCATTTAAGGAAAACTAAAGAGTGCATTGTATAGACAGATCATAAAGCTTTAAAATTACTATTCAAAGTCTTTTGAGGTATGCACAGATTTTTCGAAAAATACGATTCACTTTTCGTTAGTGACGTGACAGTTTTTGTTAGCGACATGACGAGTACGAATACATAAACGAAAAAAAGCTCTGATATTTCAATGACGAGTTCGAAATCAATTCGAAAAAGTAGGAATCGTTCCTTAGATCCTCGAGAAGATAATCAGACAAAGATTTTGAAATCCAGACTAAATGGGGTCTTTGAAGAGCTGGTTTTTATGAAGAAAATTTTTTGTGTCCGATCTTGCTGAAAATTTTACTATAGATGTAGTTCCGATTCTAGTCCACCCTGAAATATTCAGATTTTTATCTCTTACTATTAGAAAGTTACTTATTAATCACTGCTTAATTAACTAATTAATTATAACTAGGTAGCAGCCGAAAACGCCAATATTTTTACATATGTCTATGCTAAAAAAATTTATTCAGAAGGAACATAGTTGTGAAAAATTAAAATCAAATGAAAGCGAAGCATGTCCTATTTTGCTAAATTTTACCCATATAGAGATATTTTATTCATCCTTTTGATGATTTTAGTTCTTTCAAGAACGTTGTGAAAAAGAGACGATATTGTCAAGAGCATATCAGTGATTTGATTACTTGTTACTAAGAGTCAAAAAATTAATACTTTCTTTCTTTTCAGATGACATCAAATAATAATTACACGTATATCAATCAAGATAGTATTGATCCACATTTAATATGTAAACTGTGTAAGAACCCTCTCGTTGATCCTTTTAAAACTCCATGTTTCCACACGTTTTGTCGTCAATGCATTGAACAGTACCTTGAGAGGAATTCATTTTGCCCAGCAGATTTATGTAATCAGCGGTTGTGCATTGACAAGTTGAAAGCAGAGGAACCTGGCATCATCATCTCAATGCTCAATAGACTTCAAGTCAAATGTGGACTTTGTGAGGAGGCACCGTTGTACAGAAAAGACTTCGATAAACACATCAATGAAGATTGCGCTAAGGTTATAGTAGAATGTCCTACGATAACAATTGGATGTCCTGCGATAAATATTGAATGTCAATGGTCAGGAGAAAGAGGTGAACTCAATAATCATTTGAAAACATGTTTATGCGAACCAGTGAGACTGTACAATATTATTCGACATCAAAGTTCACAGATTAAGCAATTCGAAGAAGAAATCAAGAAGCTGAAAGATGAAATAAAATTTCTGTGTAAGTAAATCAATTCATTTGAACAGAAGCCCGTTAACGCAGGATAGTTGAATTTCTTTGTCTGAAGTGAAAAAAATCAATATCGTTCCTATTTCTTTTGATAATTTAACGTCATACATATAAAATAACAAGATGTTTTAGTCTAATGGACAAAAGAAGTGAAATATATAAAATAAAAATATAGTAAGTGATTCTGGATCATTCGTTGGTTAATGTCCTAAGAGAAAAAGCAATTTAATACAAAAAAAAATAACATTCAATCTTTAAATGCGACATGAGAGATTTTATCAAATACACATCTTCATAAGGCTTACTTAATTTTTCAGTATAAGCAAGGTCAGTGATTAAGATCAAAGTGAAAACGAATGTTTATAAGATTAAATATCCACAACGATATACTTTCTAAATTCTATCGAACTTGTAAGGACATTTTCAACATAGCTGCGCATATTTCTTGACAGAACGGAAAAAAAACACGCATTCATATACATCCATGTGACTCTTTACGTAAGATATTTATATAGACTATACGTCCAGGCATGGATAAAGCTATTTCAAATCGTTTTCAGTCGATGCAGAATCGAAAAATAACAGAAAAAAAAACTCTAGTTGTTTTTATTTAAAAAAAAAAATCACAATTTTTGACAAAAATGGCTTCTAGTAAAATTGAAGAATCAGGACAATGGCAAATCCGATTGAGCTCGTTCAAACGTCATTCGATAGAGCACTGTCTAGCCTATCTTTCCATACAATAAAAAGATTCGGTTGTAAAAAAAAATTTCATAAAAAAAGAGGGAGGGGTGAGTACTCTTAAAACGTTTTCATAACCTTTACTATTTAGTACCAATGAATGCAGTTTTTTACGGGCTTCAATTTGGTATAAAATACTTAGTGAAATCAAACTACGTTAAGGTTGAACCTGGGTGGCGTAAAGGTTTTGCGCCACCTTGTATGCAGAACATATAAACTCCGATGCCAAAATGCGCTACTAAAGACTTCTGAGATCTATTGCATGAGCATTGTTAAATTTTGCTTTTTGAAATTATCATCCAACTAGGCGTGGTATCCAGCGTTGCTCGAGAAATCTCCATGCTGAAAACTTAGCATGTCAGAAAACGATAGAAGACATATAGAGGGCTTACTTATGGCCTTTTCATCTCTTATTAGTGCATGCCCCGCCGTGCATACACTTACGTTCATGCCTATTACCAAATTTTATACTAACACCCAATGCAAAAAAAAGTGACAGTAAGAGGTGGATATTCTAACAATGGCAGCAGATGCTCTGGAGTTTCAGAAATATTCTTAAAAAATGGAACGTATCATAACCTTTTGAAATATCACCCCAATCCTCCCGCCAGTTATCCTTATCCCCTCTTGATCCTCCTGGTGACCTAAGAGTGTGCTTTGAAAAGCTTGAAACCGCTACCTCGTGCGGTGTCCGAATGTATAAAAAACAGAAAAAAAGACACAATTACTTCTTTTTGAATATAGATTATGAGTTGTGAGATATGGGATTTTATCTCACTCGTTGCCTTCTACATTCTATGGATATTTTCATTCATATAGTTGTTCTTCATTTTACACATTCTGTCAGTCTTTTTCGAGTATCCTAAAATGTTCTGTGTGCAATGGCAAAAAGCGTAGGTTTTTATATATTTTCGTTCTTGAATTATCGAGGAAACAATCATATGCACAAATTCTCTGGAAAAGACATTTACTATAGTAAATCTAACAATAGTAGAGAGCAAACACCTCCTCAGATGAAAATTTTGGGTCGAAAACTATCCTGTGACTCTCCTCTGGTTGTAAGGGTATTCTGTGCAAAATTTCGTTGCAGTGCCTCGTGCCATGTTCAAATGAGTAGCGAACAGATGAACAGATAGACATTCTTCTTCATATATATATAGACTAGCGAAGGTACCCGCTGAAAAGAGAACATGGTTGAAGTTTTGCATCTTCCACCCGACTTTTTCTGCTGTACATCATAGCACGTCTTCTACAGGATTGTTCCCACTGTAGGTGAATTATCTGCAACAGTAATTTTCGCATCACAACTGAAACCTCTTGGAAAGGACTTTTACCGGCATGCGTCAGGCATCTTTAGCAGGATTGTTTCTACTATGCGTTAGGTGTTCGCCATTGGACTCTTCCTGCCGTTCGTGATACCTCTTCCACTGGACTTTTTTTCACCGTACCTGAAACATCTGCTACAGATCTTACCCCGCCGTGCGTGGCGTATCTTTCATGGAGCTTGTCGCGCCGTGCATCAGGCATCTTCAACAGAACTCTTTTCATCGGGCTCAACCTGACATCCTCATTCGCATCCACTCTGGACACGATCACTCTGAAATTTGCATTGAACTGCGTCATTCGATTAGAAAATGTATAAAATCAGTCTCTTACTACTTGGATGAAGTTTTACGCACGCCTCCATTTCTCATCCCCAATCACTCAGTTGACTTTCCTTAGCATTCAAGGAACTGATGCGGATAGTTCCGTGACGCTATATTTCACGATGACTAAACACATAGCGAACAGACTCATCAGAATCTCGATCTGTATTAATCGGGATGAAATTTCACCCAGCCCCTTCTGTGCATCTCATTTGATGATTCCAACCCGACGTTGACTTTCCTTAGGAGTTAAAGAAGTAGTGTCGAAAATTTTGTGATGCTAGCTATCACAGGGACTCAATACGTAGCAAACAAACAAACATTCTTCTCTATACATATAGATCAGTCATTCTTGAGTCAAGAAAAAGAACAAATACGTTGTTTCGGTGAGTCATAGAAAACAATATTATTTTTCATTTCCTAGTATATAGAAAACATTTTGGTCGAAAATTTGAACATTCCAAAGATAAAAAACGATTAATTTCAGCTCAATATCTAATTCTTTGTAATATTTTTGAAATAGCTTTAAATGTATAGCTAACGAGGATATTGGAAGAATTTTATCACACTTTGCGGCACCTGAGTTCAATTTATTTATCTATGATTTTGGCTAATTTTCATTCATCGGTATAACACCATTTGTCTAATCTCATATTAAAGCATTTGACTAAATGCTTATTATAGCTGAGAGACAGTTTTTGAATTCTAAAATATGACACTGAGTCAAATCTTACCGATTTCTATTAAATCTCATTAATTTTTTTAAACAACCTTTTATATTCGCCCTCAATTTTGATATCGTGTTCGTCAGAGCAATCCAACACCAATACTTTAACCCTTTCAGGCCCATCATACTGAATTTAGTACGGTTTTTTCAAACTTCGTAAACTTTCAATGGTTCGCGAACGTAGAAAAATATCGAGGTGTAATTTCCTTTATGACATAGAACAGACTTCGCTGAATGGATCTGTATGAGACTAATAAGTCTAATGAGGACACTCAGGTAGTATATTTGACGGGTTTTTGAGATATTATCTCTAGAAGGAGGATAAATTAAGTTATTTTGCGTAATTCAAAACATTTAGGTTTTTCCTTGTTAAAGTCACATTAGGAGTGACTCCTAATGGCATTTCAAAAGTTGATTTTGTGATAGCTCTCAATTCAATTTTGACTCACACCGGTACCTCAATACGGCAATAATCAAATTGCTGCTTAGCGATCTCCATGGAGCAGTATGGGTATGGATACAAAATGACTTTGAAGATTGTCCATATTAAATATAAAATCTCAAAGACATTTCAGTCATTGGTTTAGTCATGGGCCTGAAAGAGGTGAATTAATCATTGTAGTGCCGATATAATTTATTCTTGATTTTATAATGCAATAAGAGTCTAATAATGCCGTATGATAGCTTATAGAAAGGTACCATACATGATTTATAAGTACAAGATAAATGTCTCTAAAACACTTTATCTGACATGTCGTACGATGTCTAAATACTAATGTCCATTTAAAAAAAGAAGAGTACTGAGTATTTTTTTAAATAATTTTTGATAAGAATAAGATAGAGGCCTGGAGTTTCCATCATTTGAAAGAGCGATGTTTGGGTTATCAAACTATATAAGAAATATCAGGATCAATAATGCTTTTTTACGAACATTTTTCGTTTCATATTTTTTCTTTTAGTATTTTCATCGGTTTTCTGAATAATCTTTGCTCAAATTATGCTAAAGTACAGTTGAAATAATCCTTTTTTCGCTCTAAAATTATGATATGGTTTTTTCAATTCATTTAAACAAAGCAGATTGACGAGTTAGTAAATAATGTGATAGTTTTATAGCGACAAAGGGTAACTTCAGCTACATTTGGGCGTAATTTGAGCAGATATTATTAAAAAGATTGATGAAAATACAAAAAAAATCTCAAACGAAAAACTTTCATAAAAACCATGATTTGTCTTGCCCTCTCTTATAAAGTTTGATAGTCCAAACATCTCTCTTTTGAATAGTGACAAACGTAGATTTCTCTCTTGGTTCTGTTAACAATAATTTAAAACATACTCACGATTCTTCTTTTTTGAAATGGACATTAGATAAAAAATTATGCCATTGAGCACTTTTATACTTAGTAATATCAACTTTTGATTCTCTTATTATTGTACATAATAGTACTTCAGTTGTCTCCCTAAAAACTCTTTTATGTCTTAAATGATAATATTGATGCTTTAATTTCTGCATTTCTTTTAATCTTTTGATGATATAAAACGCTTGCAGCAGTTGATTGCACTATTTTTCTTGTGTGTTTCTACGTAGATTGTTTGAAATATCGCAAGTACTTCTTCAAGTATCTTTCAATTTCTATTGAGAAAAAAAAACTGTTTGTTTGAAAAGAAATGTGAGTAAATCCCAAAGATAAAAAACGTTTATGTTGCATTGAAAAAGATATACAGAAGAATACCGCTACAAGAATGGAAAATTCGAAAGCAACTTTTTTGTGCATTTGCACTTCCTCACTTTATCTGATTATTTGCAATGTGGTTTTATTTTAATGAAAAACAAAGGAGAGATATAGAGCATGTTTATTGTACAGGTCTAAGAAATGTATACGGCCTTTGTGGGTGGGATGATTTCACAACTTTGAGTCTCACTAGGGAGAGAGCGCTTCTCGACTATTTATATGACTATTAGATACGATTTAAAAACCACTTTGATGTATCACTTGAAGCATCTGCATACAGAGAAACTTGGGAGGCGTGTCTTATTGCGACATCACGAGAGAGAATTCGTTCTTATTACAGATCTATGGGATTTCGAAAGAATAGTCTATTCCTCAATCGTTTGGCACGGCAAGCTCATCACACGAATCTAGATCTTTTCTCTTTCTTATGCGATCATGGGCCTCAGAAAGATATATTTCGTTCCTCTTCTCTTTTATTAAAGACTTTGTGCACAAATATCTATATCCACCGTGAAATATGTACCATGTGTAACACGTGATTTCTTTTTCTTGTTAACCGCTTGTGGGAACAATAAACTTATTCAATGTCAAAAAAAAATGTGAGTAAATCTGTAGGATGTCTACCATTTTCTGGGAAAAAAAATTTTCAAATGTTTTTACTCTAATTAAACGTAATATTGTTGAACATAGCCTGAGACAAGAATTAAAATTTTTTAGACATAGAAACGATAGACATCAAAGTCAATTGTTCGAAACAATTCAACCCATATATATGTGTCAACAATTATTTTTGAAGCCAGAATTAAATGTGAATTGGTATGAAATAAATATGTCGAGAACGGCAATAACTAGCAATCTACAATTTTCACCAGCCAAAACAGACTGAACTAAGATATATTTTGATATAGTAGTATACTGGATAAAATCATTACTTAGCCAATCGTTTTTGGGAATTTTCTCGAAGATTCTATAATAATATTCTGTCACCTGAATAAATTTTTGATTATGATATGCATATTAGATAGAGCGATCTGATATCTATAGTTCAATATACAATACGAATAGTTATTATCTTCTCACATTCTAGCCTTCAGCAAATAAATTTCGTATATTTCCTTGCTAAAATAAAAGAGAACTACATTGATTTTCAATTAAATTTTCATCGATGAAAGAAATCATTTTGATTCAAAGAGAGAAAATCTGGTTGAAAATTGATGCAATTCTCTTTTATTTGAAGAAGAAAATGTAGAAATTTATTTGCTGGACGTTAGAATGTGAGAAGATAACCATTCACATTGCATATTGAACTATAGATTTGAAAGCCCTCTATCTATTACGTATGTCAGAAGTAAAATCTCATTACGAATATAAAATACTATTATTTGTTTTTCGGAAAGATTCTCAAAAACGATTGGTTAAGTAATGATGTTATCTAGCATAGTATTATATCAAAACATATCCTAACTGTGATTGGTGAAAATCATAGATTGCTAGTTATTGCCATTCTTAACATATTTATTTCACACCAATCCACGTTTAATGTAGGCATCAAAAATATTTGTCGTTATATATATGTATAAGGTGAATTGTTCCTCAAAACTGACTTCGATCTCCATTGTCTCTACGTCAAAAAAGATTTTAATTGTTGTCTCAGACTATTTCCAACAATGTTACATCTATTTATAATAAAAACTTGGAAAAAAGTTCGTTTTTTCCAGAATATGATACAAATCTTATGGATTTACTCTGATCTCATCATTTCCTGTGCATAATATGAATGGCTATTAATTTCTTTTAGTTCAACCCCAAGTGTATAGTCCAACATCAGTAAATGATCAATCATGTATCTTGGGTCAAGATACTCAAATTTCATGGAAGTTCAGTGGCATAAAAAACTCAAAAGTGACATGGCTCTTCAAGGGTCAACCTCTTCCAGTCAATGGTCGCTTTCAAGTGATTGAGACTAATGATGGAACGTCGGCACTTATGATTCGTAAAGCTGAACTCATCGATCAAGGTGTGTACACTGCTCGAGCAATCAATGCTGCTGGTGAAACTGATGCTAAAACAGTATTGAATATTATTGGTGTGGAACCTGTCATCAGCACTAATCTCAATAGTGTACTGCGAGCAACACAGGGCGAAACCAAGAAACTCAAGATCGCCGCCGATGGAACACCGAAGCCCGTTGTCGTCTGGATGAGAGACAACGATGAGCTCATACCTAATGATCGCATTCAAGTGACAAAACCAACTCAGAATGATGATATATACACATTGACTATCTTAAACGTACAACCAGAAGATCAAGGACAATATTCAGCAAAGATTTCTAATCTTAGTGGATCACTCGAATCCAATAAATGTAACGTCACTGTTTCGAGTATGTTGCCTCGACTTTTCTTACTCTTAGACACATATTTCATTGTAGGATCACCAATATTTCTTACTAAGCTAACTTTCTAAAACAAACTTTGTAGCATATACATTCTGTAGATTGTCCTGAGTGACCATTGTATGGTCAGTTTGGAAATATGTTGTTTAATAGGCATGACAATTTCTAGTTATAGTGTAAAATCGAGCTAATCTCTACTTCTGCTATTTTTCTTATTCGTACTTATTCATAGTCCGTTCTTTCTAAAGTTTATTATTCATAAACTGCATTCGATTAGTATGAGTACTACATTGATGTATTGAATTTTCGTTCAGATATATTGCAGTTTGATTACGTGTCTTTCAATTATTTTGAAAATTGTAAATATCTTTATGTCTCATTACTAGACACGTGTGTGTAATGTCTACAATAGTGGCGGGGCTAGGGGGGCTCAGCCTTCCCCTCCCCAGAAACCTTTGAGCTCCCCCCCCCCAGGATTGAGATGATCTAGCATTAAAATAGTGAAAATACGCTGATTTTCAGCTCGAAAATGGGGCTCAGCCCCTTCCAGAAAAAATTCCTAGCCCCACCAATAGTCTACAATGGAAATAAATTCTGTAGAAAAAATGGCAACAATTACACACATTTAGAATATATTTATCGTATCGCATTTTCAGTGAACTAGTTTGAAAATCTATTCAGCAGCAGCCAATTTTTATTTTTCCAAAAATTGATTTTGTAATACTTTCGCTTAAAGTAGATATTTAATAATTAGATTTACATTTAGTTAAAGATTCTTCCAGTTGCAGCCTATAGAAAACAATTTTTTATGCTTAATTAGTCTATACTCTTATCTGAGTGTTCATGTATTCGAGTACGATTACATGGCAACCCAACTAAAGTCAGAGCTGGACGAATCAAGCCAAGTCTGGCTTGATTTACAACTTAAAAAATCTCTGGCGTGTTTAGTATTGATGATATTGTAATTGCGGTTGCACTATGAATCGTAATTTGGAAACATTGCAATACAATTTTTCTCAGGTTTTCACATCGTCTAAGTATCTATTCTATTTATGCATGACAAAAAGAATTAATATAAGTATGATCCAATAATTGGCAAGCAGAAGTAGTCACTGATGACTCAACGAACTAGGAAATTAAGTATTTTCAATACTTTTCGATGGTAAAAACTATGGAACATTATTTATTTTATAAGAGAAAAAAAATTCCATCTATGATAATGAATTAATCAATATAGGAAGAATTCTACAACTTAGTAAATAACGTACAGATATTCTTTTGTTATGATTTCAAAACTTAATTCTTTTCTTTGAACTTTCGCAAAAGAAATAAAATAAAATGATATTTCGGGCATATAAAAATACTAACTACCTATTGAGGATACAATTTCAATTGAAGAAAAATAAATAATAGATCAATACAGTATAACCGAAGGGTTTGAAAACAAATATACAGACGAATTTGGCTTTTGTACAACAAGCTATATGCAGATATGTTGAATTCATAACCATTTTTGTATCCATTGAATAATTGATGATAAAAGATAAGTACATAATCAATTTATTGATTTAAATCATTATTTACGTACTGTATTTTTTCTTTCATTAGTTTAAGTTAATAATTGAAAAATAAAACATATGTTTTATTTTTACTTGTATTGTAGCTATATAAATGACTTATTAGACAAGAACAGAAGTATATTTTCATCGAGGAGCAAATTAATGAAGTAAAGTTCATCCAACAACTCATTTAGAGTATGCAAACTGTATGAATATATACTGTATTTGTCGGATAACCATGTAGAATAGTTGCAATACTCATTAAAGTAGTAATTTCACCAAGAAAATGAACCGTTTTCACTTCGTATCTTATCGATCATCGATATTTTTTCATACAAGAACCATGTTTTTCTACAAAAACAATGTCAAATATTTGAAGTAGTTTAAGCTAAACATTTTCTTTTACTTTAATTTTTTTCTCTAATTCAGATTTCACTACTAACGAGGGGACGTTTTCAACTGATCAAACGCTTTGAATTTGGGCTCTGCGCATAAGGTAGGCCCCAGTAAGATATGAAAGAGCACACAAGATTAAATCTCCGTAGGCCTTCTGTCCAGAGTTATAGGTATTTTACTGAAATTTTGGCTTATGGTATGTTATATACCAAAAAATCGAATGTCGTTATTTCGAGCTGAGATTTTGCCCACAGTCAGATCTATTGGCAGGTAGAATGACTCGAAAGTTTCAGCTCAAAAGCGTGTTTTCTTCTCGAGATATTAACGACCCAAAAGTCAGCCATATCCCACTTGAGATGCTAGAATTTTCGGTTTTTTGAAACTTTAATATTTTGAAAAGAAAATATACTTTTGAGCTGAAACTTTCAGGTCATTTTACCTATCAAAAGACCTGAATGTGGGCAAAATCTCAAGTCAAAATACCGGCATTCGAGTTTTTGGTATGTAACATACCATAGGCTAAAATTTCAGTGAAAATGTCTATAAATCTGTACAGAAGACCTATGGAGATTTAATCTTTTGTGTTTTTTCATATCTCATTAGGGCCTACTTATGCATAGAGGCTGAACTAAAAAGCGTTTGATCAGTTGAAAATGTTCTCCCGTAAGTATTTTTTCTAGGGAGATATATCTAAAGTATAACTCATGTATTTTAATCAATGGTATATATGCTCTCCTCATAATGTAAACTGAGTCAAAAAACCTAGAAGTTGTAGAATTTATATTGTGCACTGTTATGTGGCGGGATATATATATCGTAGTGCATAACAATCTAAGAATACATGTTCTACAAATTCTAGATATTTTGATCTAGTACATATAATGATCACAGTACATAGTCATATTTAATAGTGCCAAGCTTGAATTTTAGAGTTCACGAATATGTATCGATGTATTTTTTATGTTTGCATCAATAGAGAAGGCATAGGGATCTATTACGATTAGGTTTCGTGTCACATAAACTCTTAGTGAATTAATTCATGATGAACGATAATTAAACGATTTTGATGGATAAGTTTTCGAATTTTGAGACTATTTAGGCGTTATTTACTTCAAAAGACGCTTTATACTGGTAGTTACACAACTGTTTAATGAATCAATTCAAATGGCAATAAATATTCTCAAAAAAAAACCAAAAAGATTCCTTGAAATAAAGAACTATCTATCACTAAAACGTCTATATTTTACTTATCCTGTAATTATTTAGATACGTCATATTTGACAAAGTATGTTAAGATTCATAATTTCCTATGAAAATATTAGATGAAATAAACACTTTTTAGACTCTTGACACTAATGAAAATTTCAGCTTTCTATCCTACGTTCAATAAGAGTTTATGGACAATTTATGCTGGGTTAATACAGGATAGATAACCTTAAGATCGAATTATACAGTGAATACTTTTCAAAATTACTGCAGTCATCTTTTCTATGAGGAATAACCATCTTTCTACTATGTTGTCGAAACAATAGATGTGCATATTGATGAAAGATTCTATAACAGTATGCTTCTTCACAACAACAACTGGAAGTTCTCCCTCTGTTTTTGAATAATATTAAACGCTGGAAAATAACATTGCGACAGTTTTTCTCTCTGCATTTTCTTTCTTTGCTTATTTCTATTTTATTAATAAGAAAAACATAAAAGTTTTTGATGTCTTTCACATAACATTATCAAACATAATGAAAAAGAATTACACTATGCATAGACTAGGATACTTTTTGTCTATAATGTTTAATCTTAAAAACATGTGCTATAGTCGCGACAAGTAATCGAAAGTTTGAGATGTAATCGGAAGATAGTGTCCATTACTTGATCAAATTTTGATTTAGTGAAAATTCTTCGAAATACCATTTTTACATATTCTCTACATTTATTCAATAATCTTTGTAAAATTATTTATGTTCAATACATAATTAATCTGAATTTCATAGGTTTCTGAGATATATATGAGTTTGACTGATTAAAGCTACGACAGAAATCGGTCCGTATTTTTAATTAAGATAGTCGTAATATATTGTCCTGCTTTGAAGTCTTCAAAAATGTTCGACATTGGTTTTAACGAAACTGAACTGTAAATGTTCATGTTGAAATCTTCTTTTTCATATATTTTTGATAGGTTTCTATGGTTGAAAAATAAGAGATTCACTGGATAAAAATTGATTTTATTTCGATCAAATTTTAATCACTTCGACAATGATCTTTCAAGTAGTCGAAAATTGCCAATAAAAGTCATCTAATCCCGGATATCAATAACCAATAGTTTGAACTAGGGTTTTGATATCCGTTCCAAGCTAAACCCCACGTATTGAAATGTCTATAGAATAGTCAGTTGGATAAGATTTATAAACACTGTAGTGCATTCATCAATAGTAATAATAAAATATACTTTTTTTTAAAACTCATTTCATTAGAATGCTTATAAGCTTCTGTGTAAAGAAAAAGTGACATAGGCTATCTATAATTCAGTTCTCTTTTCATTTTGTTTGGTAATGATATGTGAAACATATTAATAACTTACACATTTTTCTGATTAATGAAAGAGAAATCAGACGTTGGACGAACTAGTATTTCTTACTCTTTCATTGCTTCGTTATACTTCGTTTAACATTGTTAATAATTGTCTTATTCGTTTCTAATAATATAAACAACATAGACATTCATTTCGATCCATGACAACAGTCTCAACTTTTTCCCTTTATCTCAATATCATTCTGTTGATGAAGGTTGTGTCGGTGAGATTCAAACTTTTCTTAGATTCATTACAATAAATATGCACATGTATAAAGAAAAATCCTTTAATATTTTCCTATAAACCATATATATTCTGACGATGTCTAGAGAGAATCTATGTGTGAAAAGAATGAATAGTAACAAAAAAGAAAAGAAAATGGTGAAAAATAATCAAGGATAAATACTGATCCTCAGCATAATACAATCAGGTTTATACTTTTTAAAACACTAAATCTGTAGTGTGACATATCATCTTTCTAGTAGGAATTTTATTGAATAATAGGTATTTTGTTAAAGTTGACTGATGCTATTAATGAATACCTAGTTCATTGACTACAGATGCGCACGGGATTCTATTCATAAATATCTATGTTGAAAATTAACAACAATAGATTTTTTTTTTGTGACATGATCCATAGAAATGTCATTAACTAACCTTCCATCAAAGAACAATATTTATTTCAAAAAATTTTTTATCTAAAAAAAGATTTAATATCATACAAGTAAGATTTAAACAGTTTATTATAAATAATGAACGAGACAGTATGGAAATATCTTATGTAAAAATCAAGAGAAATATGAGCAGAGTTGTCGAGAATAAGCCAAATTTACAATAAGAACAGATTGAGAAATAGTTTCGCAAGTTCTGTAAGTGCTATAAGCTGAATAAAGTTGATGAAGAAAATATTTTATTTTCTAATACAGAGTATATATATTACGTAGTTTTGGTTTAATTTGACAAACTCTCTATGTCGAAAAGATTAGTGTTAATCATATCTGCAGAAAACTAATTTGAAAACGAAAGACTGTCAATACACTAAGACAGAATAGATTACCAAATGGGATCAGGTGAATGTTACGCTCAATATTATTGCAAAACTATAATATTATCTGTTTTGATCCACAATTTAATTCTCACTACCAGGCAAAAAAAGCAGCATTTTATTGTAATTGATTCTCAAGCTATGAGAATTATAAGGATCAAAATCATGTATTTTCCTACTTTTTACTGATTAAAAAAGCGAATTTACAAGATCACACTTTTCTCCGTAGTTTTTGATAATCTTTGAGTTGGCAGACATTTTCTAATGTTCGCCTCGTTAGATTAAAAATATTGATGAAGACAAAAAGTTTTTTGAATAAAAGATTGCAAAAGGTCTTGAATAATAAAGAAAATGGAGATGATATTGTTTGAGAAAAAACTTTTCCTTGCATTGTAATTTTAAGAAGAAAATTGAAATGCAGAATGGAATATTATAGTTGTCATACTTAATAACTCGCAAGATTTCTATTTGTGTTTTACTCATCACTTGATTAAACCTTAATATTTCGGAACAAAACTTTGTTCCCTTTTTTCAATCTATGGGAATTGTGTATGGAAAAAAATCCATTACATCGTGAGTGAAACCACACTTACTTTATCTTAATTGATTCATCTTTGAAACCGTTATCCATCGAATTATTTGGAATTTCTGAGATAAACCACTACAAATTGAAGAACAGCCTAGATCTAATTATACGTACCCCAGATGTGTGTTTCTCTGAAATCAATCATTTTTCTGCACTCAGAGAATACTATAGTTTACGTGTTGAACTATGTTTGATTACTGGTTCTGAAGTTATGAATCCAAAATTACATCGAGTTGTAAAGAGAAAACCCGAAGAATTTTAGACAAAACTTTAATATGTTCCTGCTCAACTGTCTCGGAGAGAACTCTTTTGGATAATCCTTATATCTCATTTGAAATTCTTTATCTTTTTAAAAAACGGTACAGATGTTTTGTAAATCACTCATATATAGATATACATGCAATGAGATATGAACTACTGTAGCTACCGTATAGTTTTGACATATATTTATCGAAACAGATTTGTGAATGGCAAAGCTCCTGCTTCTGGAAATACGTGTATATCGAAGTTTTGTTAAATTCAACGATACATCTCAATAGATTGTAAGAGTGTAAGCGTTTTTATTTTTATTGTTTTCGGTCAAAACGATAAATTGGATAAATTCACTAGGTAGAAGAAACAAAACTAGCTAACTTTAATACAAGATTATCAACGCGCTGGGAAAATATTTAATGCTTAATGTTAATATTTCAAACGAAAGCTCTCATCAAATTATGATAATATTTAAAATATCAAATCACTAGACTCTGTCTCTGAACGACAAAAGGTGAGATAATGTTTTGAGATCTAGCTTAGCACCCTAAAACTGGATGTATCTGTTGTTTTGACATAATCTTTCCAATAGATCAATCATTCGAAGTGAGGCACTTGTCCAATGATAGAGGTCTCTCTACACTAAAGAATCATCCTATTTAAATTGTTCCACACAACTCCTTCAATAAAAATGTTAACCTTCCCATTGTTAATTTTTTTTTCAGTAACTAAAAACCTTTTTACTCAGTAACTTTTACAAATTTACGGTTATTTAAGACTAATAAATATTTTGTTCATATATTTCTTTTATTCTTATATGGATAACAGATGTTACTTTTTAATCAGAAAGACTAAAACATTTCTTTCTGTGAATATTTTCAAAATTGGACGTTTTGTTCAAAAGTTTAGTATTAAAGAAAACTCAATACAAGGTATCTTCCTTTTCTTTGATCGAAAGGCACTGTCACGACGTGACAGTTTTCTACAATTATTGTTTTTCACCTTGCATTTCAAGATTAGAGTTCTCCATAATACATTAGACTGTTATTCACTAACAGTCACGAAACGTACATTTATATCAATATATGTAAACTATTATCCGTCGTATCTATTGCGATTGACAGAACGGAGGCTTAACAGTTACAATAAGATTAGCATATTTGTTGAAACAACAAGTATCAATTCACAAGCTATACTGTAAAAATAAAACCTCACCAAATGTGAATTAAAATACAGTTGATGCAGAAAAATATCATTAATGTAACACATTAAAATCAGAAAATATCGTAAGTTATTACACGATGTTCGAAATGATCTACTGCATACCCAGACGGGAAAAAGACGGGTAAAAAGACTAGAAATGTCATCCCGTCATGACACCCGTCCAAAATGTATTTTGAATGAAAAAAAAAGGACATCTGCGATAGTACGTCAGAT
>JAJEKB010021302.1:1388817-1489340 GCA_022393335.1 Macrotrachela quadricornifera | reverse complement strand
CCCTATTTATAACTTCCGAGCATTTTATTCTAACGCTGGTCTGTAAAGTGAATTGAGTACGCATTCAACTAAATCTAGCAGTGTGTGAAGTCCAGATTATATTAAAAACATTGGAAATTTTAACTTAAGCAAACCACCAATACTGACACAATTAAACCGTTTTGTATACATTGTCAGTCATGTAGAACAGAAGTCTTTGTGTTTTACATTCCGATCATATCGGATGTTTCTTTCTCTTATCCTTTCTGTATGATTTTCCTTACTGTTCTTCATTCATTAACTAATCCGAAACAATATCCATTTTCGAAGGTTTCATTGGTTATCAAAAATTACAAAAATGTAGAGCTTTCACTGATTTGGTCAACATTTATAAGTCCCTTGAACGCTTATAAACTGTGAATGAATTTATAAATCGTTTTCGCATTTATAAATCGAGAATGGGTTTATAAATAGGCCAGATTTATAAATACATAAAACATTTATAAATATTTTAAATTTTCGATAAAAAAATTTACGATTTATAAATCGATTTATTTATATCGATTTATAAATCAATCTATTTCGGACTCTTCAGTGGCGGACATGCAGTTGTTTTGCTTCGGAATAGCTTCCGTTTGACTAGAAATGACAGTATACCATTCAGAAAATCGTTTTTAAGAAAATAAAAGATTTTTAAGAAAAAAACTTTTTTCGGAAAAATATGGCGGGGAGATCTCAACCTTTTTTTTTGAAAAATATGTTCAGCTACATATCATTCGCTGTAGTTTGAAGCGCTGATTCCGAATATCACCTTAGTTTCTCTTCAAAGTCTAGAATGAATATCTAAAACCGAATTTCCGTCTGGAGACTTCGGATTTTTGGATGCCCTCTAAAATAGCTTAGGAAAGATTTCATGAGTTGGCGCTACTACAGCAATTATGATACATATGTATGTATATGTGGTAAAAATGCGCGCTTAATAAGATGTGATCTCTTTGTAGGGTTTTTAATATACCGAACGGTAGATGTTCGGTTAGGTTTTCTACTCTATTTTAAATTGAATTGCGATAATTCTTTTTTAACCATAAAATCTATAGATGAGCAAGTTTTTTGCGATATTGTTTGCTGATGTAATATTGTGTTATATTGCCGAGTCGTGTGACTCTCTTTATTTATGCTGATTTCTGGGCTCAAGCCTTGGTAGACTCTTTTCTTTGCCTCTATAAAACTTTGAGAACCGCTATTTTAGAAAATGATAGGTCACATATGCACCTATCTACGCAAACTGTTAGATTCTGGAACAGAATATTTTCGAATATGTCTGCCTGGCTCCCCACTGTGCATGGTGTTTCAAAAAAGAAATTGATATATCAACATAATCTAGTGAATCTGAAGAAGGATTTGTATAGTTTGAAATTGATTTGAAACTTTTCATTCAGTTATAGGAGTATTTTTTCAGTTGTAAAGTCGTCCTCTGTCACGTCGTTAACGAAGAATATATAAATGTTTTTGGAAAATCTAAGTCGGATTGACAAAAGCTTTGACTAAAGATTTTGTAGTTCTAGGAATGGTCTACAGAATGAATCAATTAATTTTGAAAAAATATTGTTTCGATTCAGAGTTTTTTTAAGCAAAAAGTGAAAAGTAAAAATCGATGTTCTTTTTTACGTCACATCGCTAACACTACTTTTTCAGTTATACTTGGTTGACAACAAAGTTTTTGCATTTTTTCAAAATTTTCTGAAGCAATATAAAAGTTTCCATACTAAGGGTACTCAAGCAGTCAAAAATGTCCGAATCTTCGCATTTTGACAGTCGCAAATCTTTCATATCTCCAATAGTTAAAATGAGTGAAACATGAAACTTTTTTTTTTATATTTTGCTTTCTTTATTGTTACACTCGAAAGTGCTTACAAAGATTTCACAGTCATACACAACAATTTCATTACATCTTTATGATACTATCATTGCACATAAATTGACCGCAAAAATACATAATATTGTCTTTTACAGGGACATCAGTAGTATGAAGAAAGGGAAAGAAAAGGAAAGCAGGAGAAAAATAGAGGAGAGAAAAAAGGCATTACAAATACGGCGTGGAAAAAAAGAAAAAAAGAATGTAAAAAAGAGAGACATCGTTACGTAGATAGATATTCAAGCCATTGAATAAGTAATGTTTGATGTTTCGTACTCATACATCTCACTCAGTTTAATCTAAAAAAAGTGACTAAGATGATCGTTCTTACTGTTAAAAAATGTATCCCAATAAAATATATCATTATAAAACGATGAACGACCTAGATCTGATTTGTCTATTTTTCCTAACCTTTTATTTATGTAGCGTTTTACATATTCTTCTAGCTGAGTTTCTTTTGTGATTTGAAATAAATCTGAAGCACGAGCAAAGGAACAGCGATGAACCAATCTTACTCCTGTTCTGAAATTTTTCAACAAGAGTTCTTTTTGTGTTTTCGGAAAGAAGAGGTATAGAGGAAAGATTCAAGCAAAATATGGAAAGCTGTAGGCAAAAGAAACACCTTAGTGCGTCTGTTGAAAGAGACCTATCGCCTTTCATCCATTTCAATTTATAGTATGTTTCTTGGATTTTTTTGAAGTATCTTATTGATAGTTGGCTTCAAGGACATTTTGTTTGTCCACGTAAAGTCTAAGTACTTGAATTTATTAATTGACTGAAGTTGGTGATTCTGCATGTAAACATTCACTACTGGATGTTCTACTTGTGAATAAAAAACTTGAATGACTGTTTTTGCACGATTTATCGGTTGTTTCCAAGTCCCCGAATAACTCGCTTTTTTATTGCATACTGCTGGTCCTTCTTCTTCTAGATATTTAATTATCTGTTTAAATTTATGCTTAATTGGTGGTAATATAAGTATGCTCAAATTCTCAGCGAAAATATGACTCGAATGAGCACCAATATACTTATTAAGATCACTATGGAAGATTTAGACTATTACCTTAAGGTAGACTTACATGTGTATAAAACACTTTGGATTTATAACCACCAAAGGTGACATATGCACTACGACCGCTCAGCCATGACACGATTAATTTTAATAATCCTAATGGAATGTCCATACGATTCAGCCCAGTATCTGACTTTATCTAGTATGATTTTTACAAAGAGTTTTGAATGTATTGCTAGTAGCGAAATCGGTTGTGTTTGCTCACAACGTGGAAATCCTGCTTTTAATTTATTTAAAGTAACTATTTTAGCTAATTTCAAAAAATCAGGATATCTACACTCCTTTAAGCACGAGTTGAAGCAATTTACTAGACAACTAATGTAGGTCGGAGGGATTAATTTGATCATAAAATTGGATATTTCATCAAAATCGGATGATTTTTTTGGTTTTAATTTAGATATATATCTCTTTACTTCGTTCATGTTCATTGTTTCACTTTTTGCATTGGAACTCTTAAATTTGTTCATCACTTTCAAGTATTCTAATTCTATCTGTACTTCGTGTGAGTCAGCTAAATTAATACTTTGTGATTTATACTGCTCCGAGTAATAATAATACAATTCACTTGTAATTTCGTTTTCTTTGGTTAATAGTATCGTGCCGCTAGCTACTTTTGAAAATGGCAACAATTTAGATTTGTATATTCGAGAGAGATATGACCAAGAAGTCTTTTCTATATTATCATGAGTATTTTGGACTTTGCTAAGAAACTCTTGCCATTTCCCTCTTCACTATGCGTATCATCACCCTTAGTAGTACCCTTGTTTCTTCATTTATGTTGCCTGTTTTCTTTTCTCTATAATATTTATTTCTTATTCTTTTTACTTCTTTTAAATATTGAATTATGTACGGGCGTAGTGCTGGTCGGAATTTTTCTGTTTCTCTCCATTGTGTTAGTCTGTTTTTCAGAGCAGCAAGAAAGCGCACGTAGTTAACATATCACTCATCAGCATGTATCCTTTTATCTTGTTCTTTCCTCCAAAAATTTTGTAATAATCTAAGCATAGCTTCATACATTTTCCAATTTACGTGGGGAACAATTTTATTCTTATTCCATCCCACATTTTCACACGTGATCATTAATGGCCAGTGATCACTGCTGCCTATTTTCAACGTTTCTTCACTTATACTACCAAAATTTGTGAAATTTAAATCGATGTTTCTATTCGAACGTTTTGAAGAATGTAATGTCGAAGAAATATAAAAGGGGTTTTTTTTTCTACCCACTCTTTTATTATTCTCCCTCTTCTTTTTTGATGATTCACTGTCCCACTCTCTTATGGATGCGTTAAAATCACCAGTGATTATTGTATTTTCAATGATATATGGTTCTAATTCATTTAAATTTTTGTTTTGGCCTTGCGGCCAGTAAATACCAATTATTCTAATTGTTGCAGACAGTCCACTAATATCTACAATAACTGTATTTTCAACGTTAAAATCTAGTCTTGTTCCTTTTAAATGCTTTCCCACAGTTACACATACACCATCACTTTTATTAGTTCCATCCTGATGACAAATCTCGAAATGAGGAACTTAAATTAATTCCATAATTCACTGACTTCAGTAAATATACAGATAGAGGCATCTACTTTATAAACAATATCTATTACTTCCAGGCACCTGGAACCCCATTCTTGCACATTGTAACAGAGAATATTCAAAGGGATTTGCTCTTTTATAATCTCTCCAGGTGATGAATTCTCCCACTGAGAGAGAACTTTTTCCAAGGTATTTTCTGTGTGCCATTCAGTTAATATTCTATCTACTAGCTTTTCATCTTTTGCTTGAAAATCTCCATTGAGAAAATTGTTTCATCGCTGCCTCTTTAAGGTTTATTGCTTGAACTGGATAAAATAGTTTAGCATCAACTTTTAGATTAGAGAAAAAAGTACTCATCTATGCGTTCATCTTTGGGTTTTGTTCATTGACCTGTTTGTTGTTTGTGGTATTTGAGATGAAGAAAGGCGTGGGAACACGAAATGTTTAAACGTATATACTATGTTGACATGTAATAACGCCGAAATTCGGACACTTTTGACTGTGTGTAACGAATTTTTAAGAAAACATTTTAATGATTTCATTTTCCAGTCATTTTATCTGGTCACGGGCTGAACGCATCCAACTCTAATCAGCTATCTATGGAGAAATGAGTCTAACTGAGACTTCTCTGAAAAAAATTTCAGACGAAAATCTCAAGATATGATATAATCAGAAAACAGTTCGTTTTAAAAGGAGAATTCACTAAAGATTGCTTTTCCCTCTCAAATACAAATGTCATCACAGATTCTTTAGATGTTATTGTACACTACAAATCTCCTATCACTTTTAAAAACTCAAACAGGTCAAATTTGCGTATACAACCGAACTTGAATTTGATTGAATCTCCATGGGACTACTTCTGAATATTTCTCTCTCAATTTATTATCGAAATTGTCATGTTTTCGACTTGTAAACGTCGAAAAAATAATCTAGAAAAACCTTTTATTAAAAGTTAATAATTTCATATATTTTGTCGAGTTGTTTATATCATAGAATCCGATGATACATCATTTATTGTTAGATGTATAGCTGATGTTATATAGCGAATGATCACAAACCTCATCAAAAATTAAAACTATTCTGTATAAAATATAAGAAATATTTTCATTTTTTTTCTTTATATCGTTCAACTTGAGTCTTATACATTGATATCATTTTTTTGAGAATTAATCAAATTCTATATGACTTAGTTACTACATCACGATAATCGATATCAAAAGGTATTAAATTGACTACTAACTTTTTATGTGTATGTTTTTCTTGATATGAAAGAGAAAAACAAAATAAAATTCTTATTATAAATCTTATATATTATTTTAATTTTTAATTTATATTTGATGTAAAATGAAAAAATAACTTTTATCATCTACATTTTTAAGGACGAAAATGTACTTAATAAAAAAAAACCATTTTCATTGATATTGACTCATTTTATTATCACAAATGTTCCCCACTGGAATAAATGAAACGTATTCTTCTTTCTTTTCTTCATTTTCAAATATTCATACACTACTGTTAAAAACATATTCAACAAATGGCAACAGCAACTAGTAAAAAACAATGTTTCATATGTGAAAAAGGAAAAATCACATATAGATGTGAAGGATGTTCAAAAGATTTTTGTATTGATGATTTATCAAAACATCAGCAAATACTTAATAAACAATTTGATGAAATTGAATATGATCGAAATTTATTTTTGGAATCACTTAATCAACAAAGTGAAAATACAGAAATACATCCATTGACACAACAAATTAATGAATGGGAAAATGATTCAATTAATAAAATAAAACAAACAGCAGAAAAATGCAGACAATTAATTATCAAACATATAAATACAATGATTATTGAAATAAAAAATAAATTAGATCATTTAACCGAACAAATAAAACAAATTCGTCAAGACAATGATTTTAATGAAATTCATATAAATCTTCTGAAAAAAAAATTAAAAAATTTGAATGATGAATTTAATAAACCAAGAAATATTCAAATTGAAAAACAATCTACATCATTTATTGATAAAATTTCTGTCATTACACAATTTGGTAAGTGTCACTATTATATTTTAATGTAGAGCACTGTATGAGTTAAATATTCGTACTTGTACCGCATCCTCACCTCTCATTTCTCATTCTCAAATTGATAATATACATTCGTTTTTACTGAGTCAGAATGATACTTATATAACAACATTTTTTCTTTAAAGTATACGAAACTATTTTAATAAAAACTACATTTTTGTAAGCTATTAATCACATTCTACAACATAGATTCATTCATTGTGTTTATCTTTATGATTCAACTTTGTCTGCAGTGAGATGAATCATTGTGTGGATACGCTAAGTTATTAATATGTAACTCCAGTGAATGTGCTCAATAAGAGAGTACTCAAAAATGATTCACGTTAGAAAATGCTAGAAAAACTTTATCTTAATACAGAACATTTTGTCTAAATCTGAAAATCGAGATTAGAATGAATTTCGATTAATATATTTAAGTCAATATTAAATCTTGCTCGTGAAAGTAACAGTTGAAATGAAAAGTCATTTTATTTTATTTTATCGGATAGACCAGAATAAACGGGTAGTTTAGTATTTCGAAATTTTTTCTATATGGCCTGAACCATTTTTGCTACTTTTATTCTTAAAAGATGCGCCATGAAAATCTCTACTAGATTATATAATGATATTTGATCTCAACTGTAAATGTGAAAGAGTTAATAAACAACATTGTGAAATTCTAATATATCTAACTTTTTAAAGTTTTATTCTCAACAAATTCAGATTGTTTTATTTTATTCGTTCACTTTTCGGGATACTACTAACGAATAACTAGCACTTTTATAGCGCACGAAAAGCTCCATATTTTATGCTATAACCAAACATATATTCATATTGACATGTGGGTAGCAGAGACCGTTACGGAACACTTTTTTTGCCCTGTTCTGTCCTTCGTCCTGTCCGATCCTGTCCTGAGGGCAGGGCAGGGTGTTTCATTTGATCTCGCTAATTAATAGAGTTGCTGAATTGTTAAAAATATATAGCCATTGTCAGGTTAAACACGTATATGTTATTTACATTAATTCGAAAAAAATGTTATACATAAACTGGGATCATCATAGAAAAAGTCTAGTACATTTAAGCATAAAAAACAATCCAAATCATCACAGGAGGAAAATGCAAGTATTAGAAAAAAAAAATATTGAAATAGTAAATAAACGTAATAAGTTGTTTTGTTATATGAACGCGCATTATTCGACGTATTCCCTTCTTGAGTTTATCCATCCTTTTCTATATTAATATAGACTAAATTGCATCCAATAAAATCATAAAAAATGCTACAATCACATCTATTAAAAAACGTTCGAACCGAACTTTTTTATTCAAACGCTTGTGTGAGTCATGCGCTGAACTTATGGCGATCAAACGAAGGAATAGCTTAGAAACAGGGAATTCGAATAAAATAATCACGACTTTTCTGTCCGAGATTAAATGACGATCCTTAATGTTTACAATATTAAAGTTGGACTACTGATATGGATTGTCTTTTCACTGTCTTTCTTATAATATTTATTTTTTCAAACTATCAATTTTTACTGATAACCGATTATTGTGAACGTTAAATTGACAAAAAAAAGAAAGAACAGAAGCTAGGTCGCAATCATATCAGCTAGATTTTTTTTTTTTTTTCTTTCGCGTTTATTGTAAATGTTACACTCTTGAGTGCTTACATCCAGAGAGGAAAAAAAGGGGAAACGAGAGAGAGAAAAAAATGGAAGAAACATTTTTTTGGTTGGGTAAATTAAGGTGCAATTGATTCATTTCGTCATGGCTGAGGTTTCCTTTGCTGATTTGTTCATAGAGGCTCACACTGATCGGTTAGGGTGTTTAATTATTGATTGTTCCTTGCTCTACAAGGTTAATCCATTTAATTAAAAACGATTCATGCCTACATATTAGTTTCTTTACCCTTCTCAGTATCAGCTAGATTATATTTATTAACCTATCATGCTTGGGTATAGATGTGAGAATGGATGTGTAGTTGTCTCTCAGTAAATTGACTCTAATTCATTCAAAACTTGATGAAAATAGCAATCACTACATACCGTTCGAAGCGTCTCGGCAAGCTCTACAATGTAGTAACTTTGTTTGTTCATGTCTGAATAGATTACTTTGTGAGAGAAGGACTATTAAACGCCGTGGTCATGGCTTTTGTTGCACTCTAAGTGCTTGGTCGATCAAGAAACACAAGCGCTTGAACAAGAGCTCAACTGCACGAATAAGAACAATAAGCGATGAAACAAGAATCACAAACACTTCAGTTTTTTTAGTAGTCTCCAGTCTTTGCTCAAGATATGCCCAAAGCGCATGACATTCAGTCTTAAGAAACCCAAAAATGTCATGCATTCGCTAAAAGAAGTTCGTCTAGGGCCACTTATCTTGACCAACTGATAACCATATCTATTACAAATGCTCATAATATTACTGTTATTAGGTTAAAAACCTTGAAGATAGTGCTTATTGCAGAAAACAATAATCAGGACAAAAACTTCTGCCCTACCCTGTAACGGTCTCTGGTGTGTAGTACAGTAATTCTTTCTTTTAGTAAACTGAGCAAGATAATCTTAATTTTGATCGTTTTTCATTCAGTTTTAAGAAATTATGTGGTTTACAATCCATTGTGCTTAGTTAAAAAGGGTTTGTATATATATCACAAGAAAGAGAACATTTAATTGTATAAAAAACCTTCCTCAGCGATTTAATTCATTTGTACAATCGTACAAAACAATCTGAATTTGTTAAGAACAAAACTTTAGAAAATTAGATATGTTAGAACTACACAGTGTTGTTTGTTAACTTTTTCATACTTACAGCTGAGATCAAATGTCATTATATAATCTTGTAGAGATTTTTATGGTGCATCTTTTGATTATAAAAGTATCAAAAATGGTTCAGACTATATAGAGAAAATTTTGAAATACTAGACTACCCATTTATTCTGGACCACCCGATATTTCAAATACGCTTGAAAATCATGAAAAAACACCTAGATATAAACACTAAATCTGATTAAAAAAATCATATCAATCTCTAAATAATAGCCAGTTTATATCCAGCAACACCGATAAAAACAAATATAGATATTTGCTAATGTTCAAAGCATAGAGTTCAAGTTGCTATCATATGTAGTTCCCTCTAAGAATAATTCAAATGAATCAAACACTCCAAAATATTCAGCATGATTAATTTGTACAGTTGCCAAGACTTCATTTACATCTACTACATTAATTATTAAACTTTATCAATAATGCTTAGTATCGAATTAAATTCAATCTAAAAACTATTGTATTTCAAAGACATATGATAGTTGCTTGTCTTTATGGATTAGCTTTTCATTACAAGATAGAGAGGCGAGTATAACGTATGAAATTAATAATAGCATGCTGAACCGCGCAAAAAAAATTTATATTACTAATTGATAATTTATCTTCTTGTTTATTTAATTCAGCGAAATATTACTAGATGTTGTTGAAGCCTTTTTATGCGTTTTGACTTAATTTTAGACCTTTATTTTATATTTTGTGGCTTGTTCGAAGTATCTGTACTTACGAAGGTATTTAATTCGTATATTAATAAGTAGATCGAATGTTTCTATGAGTGTTCGTAAGGGCAAGTTGGGTTGTTTACACGGACAATAATGAAGATTCTGGGTGTTTGTTTATGGTGTTCGCGTAAATTATTAAATACCCCCAATAGAATATTTAAGTATATATTGCATCACAAAATATTATATGAGAGAAGAAAGAAAATGTGCAAAACTTAAAAATATATTTGAACCCTGGACGAAAAATGTTTATTGTATTATAGACTGTTGGAAGATGACATCCATCATCCCCTTTATTTGCACATATATGTTCTTTTCTGTTCTTCACATATATTCACATATGGTGTTTTTCCTTCATTTCTTTCATCGGAATGTTTCCACTTCTGTTCATCTTTGTTCGCTTATACTATAAATAACAGTGATTTCTTTGCAATACATCATCACTATTTATCATCGTATCTTCTGAGTTAGCCACCAGAGCGATCCGATAGAACGCACACTCATATAGACTTTATCTAAACGACTGTTTGAATTATAGATGAAATATTTTACTACGTATGTATTCATGCAATAAATGTTTGTAGATAGTAAGTCCATTTAAATGTGTCAGAATCAATAGTAATAGAAGAAATATAGAAAGAACATCTTTCGATTTCGTAGGAGAAAGACAACTCTAGTCCATTCTACCTTGTTAAACTCCTAGGAGTTTCAGAGGAAATTTCTGAGGAATCACTAGAGAATTTTTAGAAACTGAGTTAAAAAGTGAAGAATAAGTCATTATCAACCAATACATAACATATTTCAGTAACATTGATTTATCTGTCAAACTTTCTAGTAAGTTTTGTTACACAGCTGAATCGCATTTCTATCTATGTCCAACTGTTTAACTACTATCTATTCAGAAAGGACGAATACGACTAAGCAAAATATATTGAACGATTTTAAGATAAAACAAAACTTCTACTCATTCTTTGGCTTTTCTTGTTTTTTATACCGACCAGATATTTCTAAAATCAGCTGTATGAATATATCTAAATAGCTGTATATTCGTATATATTTAGAACATTTGTGCATTTTATAGAATCAAATTACAAAACGAAAAACTCTCAAGGGAGTCCTCAAGCAGGAACTCTCGGAGGATCAGCTTGGTACTTCCGTAAGGAGTCCTCAGAGGCTCTAAGAGGAAGTCTTGACTATGAAAACATCCGTCAAGAAGTATTTTGAGAAGTCTGATACGAAAAACTAATATGACTGGTGAGCAAAAAGTTCAAATATTATCATATTGCACATCCTTCACTACTACTTAAAACAGACAAAATGAATATTGTTGATAATGAGAATGAAAATAAGAGAGAAAACATTTTTAGAGTGGGTCTGTGTACTCGTTCGATAGAACACTGTTGGAAATTATATAAAA
The DNA here is from genome assembly GCA_022393335.1 of Macrotrachela quadricornifera. Lineage (NCBI taxonomy): Eukaryota > Metazoa > Rotifera > Eurotatoria > Philodinida > Philodinidae > Macrotrachela > Macrotrachela quadricornifera. The sequence goes on along the minus strand of JAJEKB010021302.1, from coordinate 1,477,805 downwards.
TAGAACTTAAAGAAATATACTATCTTGTGGATGAGATATACATGTTTTTTATCTGAATTTCAACAAAACAACAGATATGAAAAGAAAAAAAAGACCACTACAGAACAAGAAATCTCTGTATTTTTTCTATCACTATTTTAATACACGATATTGAAGAATGTTCTATATATATGTCTTTTGAGGATTTTAAACTACTTCTATCAAGAAAAAGTTTCTCTCCAATTTATATTTTCCGTTATATTTGAGAAATCATTGATATAGACATGATTAAAACATATAATAGTACTTTTCTCTATTCTTCTCCATCATATCAAACAGAGTGAAAAACAATATTATAGAAGTTATTTCTTTTCTCACAATTCAAAGAAAATGAAAGATTTCTTTTGATGATGATCATGTTTTTTCTTTGTTTTAGTATCACTTCGTGCCAGTTTAATAGATATTCCTTCAAATGCTAAACGAAACAACAATGGGCAGACAGTAGGAGGAAAAAATCCAACACTTTCTAACCCTACCGGTATATATGTGGATGATGAACAAACAATTTATGTTGCTGATTATGAAAATCACCGTATTGTAGCATGGAAATCAGGTGAAACAAATGGACAAATAGTGGCAGGTGGACACGGAAAAGGAAATGGTGTTCATCAATTGTATAAACCAACAGGTGTGATCGTGGATAAAGAGAGAAATAGTCTTATTATTTGTGATTTTGTGAATAGAAGAGTAGTTAAATGGCCTCGTCAAAATGGAACAAGTGGAGAAATACTTATTTCAAATATCTCTTGTTGGGGTTTGACAATGGATGACAATGGATTTCTCTATGTCTCTGATCGTGACAAACATGAAGTAAGAAGATATAGAATGGGTGAATCCCAAGGAATAGTAGTAGCAGGTGGGAATGGACAAGGAAATCGTCTTGATCAGCTCAATGAGCCCCGCTACATATTCGTCGATCGAGAACATTCAGTATTTGTGTCTGATAGAGATAATCACCGTGTGATGAAATGGAAAGAAGGTGCAAAAGAAGGTATTGTTGTTGCTGGTGACCAAGGAGAAGGAAATAGTTTGACACAATTGTCTTATCCTCGAGGAGTTGTAGTTGATCAATTGGGTACTGTTTATGTAGCTGATAGTCATAATCATCGAATTGTACGTTGGCCTAAAGGAGCACAACAAGGATATGTTATTGTTGGTGGAAATGGTCAAGGAGCACAAGCAAATCAATTCAATGTCCCTATAGGATTGTCATTTGATCAACAAGGTAATCTCTATGTTGCTGATTGGGGAAACCATCGAGTACAACGATTTAATCTTGAAATACCATGAAATTAATGGAATGAACTAATAAATTTAATTTATTTTCAGCTATTAATTATTCTATTTTGATTTCTGTGGAATTTTAATTGAAAAGAAATAAATGAATTGATATATATTTAAATACACGTGCATGCGCGCGAGCAAAGAGACCCTGATTGTTGGAGGCACAAAAGCCAACAGCGATAAGACGCTGTACGTACATACATAAAACGTCTTTCTGTTGTCTTTGTCCAACAAGAGCAGTATCTCTCTGGGTTCAATTAAAGTAGAAAACATACATTAATTCAACGTTAAAAGAAAAGTAGTTAGAAAAAATGGTCAGTACTCACCCTCACATCTTTGGGGAAAAATTTGTGGTGGAAATAAATGTACTACTCTTTTTGTTCCAATGTAACAATAGTATATTTATTTCTGAAAAAAAGATATATAAATGCTTAAATTTTGGGTGTTTTTCATTCAATTGAATAATTTTCTTATATATTCAATTTGTTATTGACTATCAATTACATAACCCATATAAACACAAAACGCAAAATAGACGCATACAATCATGGTTTTGTTGTCAACTGCGCCCAGACGCGGTAAAAAAAAGTAAGGAAAGTTAGCAGTGGATTCGAGTAATCCTTGCTGACATTCGCTCCTGAAGCTGTCTGGCTTTCTAAATGGTTGTGCTGGATGCAGAATTCAATTCTGCATTGAATGGTGTCATTCTCGAGGGAGGTCATCGACCAAAAAGAAGGGGTTAGGGTCCAAATACAAGATTTTCAGCCCGTTTTACCCTGTAATCCTTCCTGACATTGGCCCCTGATTAGAAGCCTGCAAGTTGAACAATTTTCACTACCTGTAACCTGCCCTTCTCAGATTTTGGTAACCTACAACCTGCGCTGCCCTGTGAATTTCTTCGCATACTCTGCTTTGCCCTGCCCTGTAAAAGTTTTCGTAACCTTTAACCTGCCTTGCCCAGTACTATTTAACATTGATATAAAAATTTGAAATTTCATATAAATTTTTTATGCAATTTCTTTCAATTTCTTTCAAATTATAAAGTAAACTAAATTGATACTACATATTTCGAAAATTTCGAAACATTAATATATCGTCTACAATATCTGGATTTAATGATTGTCTTTGTTTTTCTAAAATCTTACTAGATGAATATAAAAAGAATATAAAGTTATGTTAGTAATGATCATAAAAAAATTAATTATGAAGTTATTGGGAGCATTTCAAAAATAAATTTACGACGTTAATTATGGTTCATAAACGGGTAAATGATGATGTTTATAATGATTATAGGAAAAGAATAAGATAAAATTTAAATTTAGAAAACCAAATGTACATCTCAATAGTTATATATATGTTACGGCCGAAATTGGAGTTCTGCCAAATTCAGAATTGAGCTGAATTCCAATTTCGGCCATAACATATATATACAAGGTGCGTAAAAATGTTTTTCCAGGGGAGTAACAGTATGATTTCAAATAACGAACATCAATTATTTTATACCAGATGAAAGCGTGTCAAAAACGGAATTTATTGATACTAAATAGTAAGAGTTGTGAAAATCTTTTGATGATGAATGGATGCAAGATACAGAATTTATATGGCTTTTTTGGCATAAAAAAATCAAGACACTAATGGTTTTCATAATAAAGTCAAACATTTTTTACATGATTGGATAGAACTCGATGAGCTCTACAAAACTATATATATTAAAATTTTTTTAAAGCCATTTTTGTAAGATAAAAAGTTTAAAAAAATGTTTAAAAATACCTCGATTTTTCAATAAAATTAGCTTTTTTTCATTCATTTTACTTCCATAGACATCTCGAAATAGACTCGTTGGATGCAGTTATCCATGCTGCATCTGATGAGTATATTTTTAAATGTATTTCATGGAAAAGTCAAAAGAAAAGAGTAATTTTATTGAAAAATTGAGGTATTTTTTTAATATAAAAAAAGCTATTTTTCATATTTTCTAGCCTTTTTAAATAGTTTTGTAGAGCTCATCGAGTTCGATCCAACCATGTCAAAAATGTTTGACTTTATTATAAAAACCATTAGTGTCTTGATTTTTTTATGCCAAAAAAGCCATATAAATTCTGTATCTTGCATCCATTCATCATCAAAAGATTTTCACAACTCTTACTATTTAGTACCAATAAATCCCGTTTTTGACGCGCTTTCATCTGGTATAAAATAATTGATGTTCATTATTTGAAATCATACTGTTACTCCCCTGGAAAAACATTTTTACGCACTCTATACAGTTCTACAAGAAACAATCATTTATCATTTCAAGTTCTTTCTCTATATATATAACTTGAAAATTCAATATCAAAGAAAGAAACGTATAAATCCTTTTCAGGTGTTTCATATCTGGTTGAGATTTAAAAGATTTGCAAACCTAGATGTGTTCCATTGTTAGCTATAAAAAAAATTCAAAATTCAATGTGACAGATTTAATCATATTCGTTCTATTTAGGATCGATGCATTATGAGAGAATGTAAATCGAAAATATTCGTCGGAGATGGAAAGAAGAACGAATCAAGTCTGTACTTTAACCGATTGTATCGAAGAATATGGCGGTGGAAGTTCTAGACCGACGTTGTTCATCGAATTGGCGGGTAAGTTGTGATGATAATAACTAGGTGGCCATCGCTGTTCTGATGTATTTATGAAGGGCATTTGACCCCTTTGCTGCTGATATGGTTGAACAGCCCAGACTTGAGCTCGTTTCCTCTTACAACGAATGATAGCTATCACAATGACGACACCTAACACAGCCGTCATGATTAGACATCCAGTCACAATACCAATAACACTGCTTGTACCCAACGTATTAGTTCCTGAGCTACTATTCGAGCAACTTCTAAAACGAATAGATGAATGTATGAAAACCAAGTTTATTACTGTGTACTGACCCGCGGACAAATGACCACAATGAACAGGATCTGTAATAATTATGACATGCAGATCGGCACGATGAATTGCTACATGAACTAGAGTAAACTGTGCCAATATAGCTGAAGCTGGGCGAACAATAGCATGAGCAGGTATATCCGATGACGATGTTAGTTAATTTGAAGAAAAATAAGACAAGTAAACTAAGTTTTAACATAGCTAACGATAATATTGAAATGATGTTGTTAATGAAAGCGAGTTTCTTTTCTGTTTTATTCAGCTGTATGTATAGTAACACTATAGCGAGTTTTATATTTTATGCGTCTCACTTGTCGGTTGAAATGAGTTAGTTAGCAAACAAAGAAAAATTGAGACGTTATTTTTCCAGTAGAATCTTTCTTAACGACTTGAAGCGATACATTACTTCATTGCTGAAACGACAGCACAAAATGTTCGCTATTATAGTTTTTCTTTCTGTTGTCTATTTATGACTGCTAACCGTTCAGCAAACATTATTTTCCGGTGTATCTTAAAAAGTTTGATTTTTTTTTCTTTGTTTACTAAAACTCACTTCAACTGAATGACAACATGCACCCTCTAAGGACTGGAGCTCACTTTTTCTCCAATAATAATCAATAACATTAATTTCAGCCCTGACTGCTATCGATCATTTTACTGTTTTATTTTGATTTTTTTGAAAATGAGAGTGAGAGTATTACATTTATTCTCAAGCTTATTGAATACGATAAAATTATTGTAATATTCAAGCATCCATTCAAGGGTGTGATGCCATTCATAGTAAAGAGATTGAGAATGATTCCTCTATTGATACGTTTATTAACTATCAGTAGTATACTAATCTTTCCAGCAACCAGATGCGTAATCATAGCTTGACAATGAGAATGGGTACGGTCATAAAATATCACAAAAACTAGCATTTGTTATTCGAAACATTCTTTACAAATTATATGAAGAGTATTAATTCTACTAATGCTCATTTGAGAGTTAAATTGATGTGGACATTTTTTGAATAATTTCAAAACCAAATTTATAGAAAAGAAAAGTGTCTATACTATAAAAACGTAATGTTTCGAAGATGTGATATCTAAAAATTCTGAAATTTTTTATGCAAGGTAATCTGAATAAAGTCTCTATTTATACAAAGTTTTAAATTGAAATTCGAAAACGTAATTTTTCTGGAAAATTGAAATCCTACACGGACAATCTACTAAGAATTCGATATCTTGACCAAATTGCAATTTGTACTCATATCCACTTAAACATTTTCCACACTAGTAATCCTTCAACCTATGCATTAAAAATGGATTTAAAAGCTTTTTAGAATGCCTGAAAAGGTTTTCTTGTAAATGCAATTGTACGAAAGTTATAGTAATTTCGCGTGTAGTTTTCAATATATTAAAAGCTGATTAAATAAAATCGTGTTTCATCCTGTTTTAATCGATTCCTATGTTAGTCGCTATGTTTTAAATCTGCATCAGTCTATGTTATCTGTCACTAATTTGAAATATGAAACATGAGTTTAAACAATTAATCTTTATCACCATTAATAAATGATCGGTTATATTCAAAATGTCATTAGATTAATGTTAAATTGATACGTATTTACTTCTTGAAAACAGTGCGGAGAATTTTTCTCTCAAGAATTTGATTTCGTTTATATTAAGACCAAGTTTACATTTTATTGTTTACTTATTTGCATCTGTTCCTTTTTTCGTTTATTCTAATAGTGAAATGGAAGATAAAAATGAGTAGATTTAATTGAACAGCATTAACTTCTTGTTAGTCTATTCATCTGTTAGAAAAAACAAAAAGAAAAAAGGAAAACATGCAAATAAGTAAACTGTAAAATGTAAACTTTGTCTTGATATCAAAGAAGACGAATTGATGAGAAACAGATTCTTTGTATTGTTTTCAAAGAATAAGTGTATATCAATTTAACATTAATCTAATGGTAATTTGAATATAACTTGTCAGTTTATCAATAGCGAGAGAAATTAGTTGTAATTAGTTGTCACTTCATTATTTAGATCAAATGTTTTTGATCATTAAGATGCGTTATAACAGAAATTATTTCATCTGTTTAAACAGTATCATTAGTATCCAAAAACCTGTTAAAACAGTCAAAATTTCAATCACTCTAAGCGTTTAAACATATAAAACGTGTTAAAAGTAAATTTTTCATAAACCATTTAAACGCGTTTTTGAGGACTGATGAAATTGTTTAAACGCCGTTTTTTGACGTTTTCATGTCTGCCTGGGCTAGCTCATCGAGTCTCTCAGACAGAGGGACTCAGCTGGCCTGACGCTGTCTTGTGAAGAGGACTCGTAGCTTCGTTCAGTGAAGGAGGCTCAACTTCTTCCTCTTTCAGCAAAAAGAGAGATTTTTCATTATGAATCGTTTACTCGAATACTAAAGTACGTTTCTATTTTCACATCCTTGAAATCAATGACTTGATTGATCCGTTAGTATTGTGATGTGTTTCGTGAACAATGAAATTTCTTTTGTCGTACAAAGTGAATATCATCAATATGAGAAAGTTTGACATATGGCATATTGTTTTTGTATATGTCATCCTTAAAAGGCATAAAATGTGGTTTTTTTCTATTTAGCTTGATTTCATTTTGATTCTCCTATCATAGTGAATATTTGTCATAGTGCTTATTATTAACAGGAATCAAACTTTGCTTTCGAATGATGTCAATGAAGTATCTTAATGTATTTTTCTTATTTACATGGATGTAAGTATCTATGCGGCGCGACCAACTCTGCTACCACAATAAAAATTCGTAACGAAATTGTGCCATTTTGCTGTTCTGAAAGTTTTTAAACGAAAACATGTGTAGTGTTATATTGATAGTAGAGGTTTCCCTTTTGGAATAACGGATGAGCCGAACGTTTTGAGACAAAATGTTTACTCATTTTTCGCCCATGTGAAAGTATTTCAGAAGAGTCGAAAACTATGCAGAAGAACCAGAATTCGATGCTCTTTCTGAGTATGAGCTGAAAAATTATCTGTCAGATTTTGTTGGAGAAATACAAGGAAATCTTTGAAAAGCTTGAAAAAATAGTTTGGACGGAAAAGTTTTCCGTAAATTTTCGTATGTTCATTATTTGAGTCCGAAATCTAAAGTTGCAATCGTCATTAATGGATCAGCTTGTAGAGCAAAATCTGCTCTACAAAATATAATATTGTAATTTCTATTTGTCTTTCGATAAGGCAGCAAGATTTTTGTTTTCTTATCACATCAGTTTTGAAAAAATCGAATTTTTAATCAAACCATGTTTTATGTAGAAAGCACTGTGTGAAAAAAATACTTATGATTTCACTTGTGTAAACGGTACATTTTAGTTCGACATCACATTTTGCACAGAATCGTCCGCTCTGCAAAAATTAACGGGTGTCCCATAATGAATGTTCGCACTTTGGATTTCATATTTTAATCTCTAAATACCTTTTAGTAAAAAGAAAATGTACCACAAGATGCAGCGTGAAAAGCTCTGCAATCTAAACAGTAAAGTGTGTTTTAATTATACACTTTTTGTTTTTTAATAAAATTTATTTAGAGATTGAAATATGAAATGCAAAGTGCGGCCATTCGTTATGGGGCACTTGATACTATATCTATAACCTGATGAGTATACTGTTACATCGGTACCTTGATGAGTACACTACTCTACTTATACTGTTATGGTTATACTACCAAACTCGGTCTGATCCTGTGCTCGGAATTATTTATATTCAATAGAATCCGATCGAGCGAGTTTCACTTGGAATATGTGACTAAAATAATTAGACCAGCCCAATCTGGACCAGTGTTGTCAATTATTTTTGTGGAGCTCTTCCGCGCATTTAACATTGGCAATTTTAGAGAATGTTTCGGTAATTTAGTGCTAGGGAACGAAATGTGACGATGAAGAAGGAGAGGCGGATTAGTTCGTTTATTTGTCATCGCTGGTGATATTGGCGATTCAATTGATGTGTACGACTTGTTTGTCGAAAGTTCTTTTCTATGCAGAAAACAATGCGTAGGCATCTGAAAAAATTTAAAAGCGACTATAAGCGTAACATATATAAACAATCAAATGTGTGCTGTTTAACAAAGAGAAAGAGATATTTTCATACTACAAGAAAGCGAAGGCATCGGAGGTAGAAGAGCAGTCGTCTGTAGAGAGAAGGCTGTGAATGTGAATGAAAAGAAAGAGATGGTGTAAAAGCCATGCCGAGTTGGAAGAATAAAACTTCATCATAGTGGGAAACTAACAAGTAATTCAATACTGTTATTGTTTTGTTTTAGCGTCTTCAATGGAGTTGAATCAGGTATGTGTAGTGGTTTCACGTAGTCCCGAAACAATAAAATAACCAGGATTGGTTGACATTTGGGCCAATTTTCATCAATTCCGAAACAGCGTTTTTAAAACATTTAGTTGGAGAAATCAGAAAGCATAAAATATCATGGGCGAAGGCTCAAATTCCATTATACTATGGTCCAATAGCCCATCACTCAGCCCGTATGGATTAGACTTCAGTAGGAAAAGACCATTTCTAGTACTTTTCATGTAGTTCTACAGAAAAGATTTTTCGGATTAGTTATCAGCATCGAAAAATGGATCAAATTGTTATAAATACCTGTCTACTCAAGCCAAATAATGGGGCAAATTCTTTTCTGGTTCATAACTCTAGCGATATAGCTCAATTTATATCAAAGCGCTGAAAATCTATCCAAACAGACAAAATAATACCATATTCGACTCATTTTTCGATGCTGATTACTAATTAAAAAAAAAGCAAGCATTGAGACGATGGCTTTCGACTGAAGATATTTGCCAATGGTTCATCATCAAACGATCTGCTTAGCGTCTAAGTCACCAACACCATCGATATGTACTTCCTTCACAACTCTTGAAATGAAAATAGAATAAATCTTTGAAATAAAGATTGTACTATATCACGGACCTCGAAATCCAAGTTATACTCCCGTTAGCCCTACATGTTGAAACCTTCTCTAGCGAACTAAACTTTTAATAAGTTGAAACAACTTTGAATCGAGATTGATTTGTGAATCATTACTGTTAGAATACTAATTTCTACTGTAATGTTTTTATTTTAAGATCAATTCAATACTCGTACAAGGCTGACAACGGCACGTCATGTTCATGCTGCAACCCTGTTCAATTCAAGCAAAGTTCTTGCCACTGCTGGCTACGGATACAAAGGTTATCTGGCTAGTTCTGAAATATATGATCCATCAACAGGGCAATGGAACTCTACTGCAAGAATGGCAGCAGCACGTACTGCTCATACAGCAACCCTGCTTCATTCGGGGAAAGTTCTCGTCATTGGTGGCGTAGCAAATACTGGCTATATGGCTAGTTGTGAAATATATGACCCATTAACGGGTCAATGGAATACTGCTGCAAGCATGGGAACACCACGTATTTCTCATACTGCAACCTTGCTCAATTCGGGCCAAGTTCTTGTTACTGGTGGTATCACATTTGGAGCGCCTGCTCTGAATAGTTCTGAAATATATGATCCATCAACGGACAAATGGAACCCTACTGCAAGAATGGCAATAGCACGTACTGCTCATACTGCAACTCTGCTTCAGTCGGGCAACGTACTTGTTTCTGGTGGTGCAGCTAGTTCTGAAATATATGATCCATCAACGGGCCAGTGGAGCTCTCCTACAAGCATGGCAACAGCACGTTATTATCATGCTGCAGCCCTGCTCAGATCGGGCAAAGTTCTTGCCACTGGTGGTGATGTCGGATCAACTAACTATTTAGCTAGTTCTGAATTATATGATCCATCAATAGGGCAATGGGACACTATTAGAAACATGGCAACAGCACGTAAACTTCATACTGCAATTTTGCTCCGTTCAGGTAAAGTTCTTGTCACCGGTGGCGTAGGATATTCCGATTTTTTGGCTAGTTGTGAAATATACGACCCATCAACAGGCCAATGGGACAATACTACTAGCATGACAGCAGGACGTGCTGCTCACACTGCAACTCTGCTCAAGTCAGGCAAAGTTCTTGCCACCGGTGGTGACGGAGGCACCGGTATTCTGGATAGTTCTGAAATATATGATTCATCAACAGGCAAATGGAACCCTGCTGCAAGCCTAGCAATAACACGTACTTATCATACTGCAACCCTGCTCAATTCCGGCAAAGTACTTGTCACTGGTGGCGAAAAATTGGGCAGTATGACTATTATCTATCCAAAAAAAGAATAGTCCATAGTCATTTTAAAAATAAACCAATAATAAAAATAGCTAGAGAGGTGGGATTTTCAGATATCGAAACAGGAGTTTATGGCGCATCTTTCACAAGCGAAGAGATTTTTGAAAACGTTTTTTGAAGCCGGTTTTTGAGGAGATCTCTAGAAACGTCGTGTATAACGGAAAAGCTATTTTTCCTTTCAAGTCCACGTTCAATCACCTTCCTGTGTTGAATCGTTGAAACATGCGTCCGATTTTTATACATTTTCCCAGATTAATGCGTCACTCAAAACACCATCAAAACGAATTGTTTCTTAAAATTGAGTATTTGACAAGGAAAACTCATTCGATCAATGGCGTATCCGCGAGGAGAGGAAAGGCAAATCCCCAGTGCTCGAAAAAAGTTTGCGCATAAGATTTTTAGAACTCTAGCGTTCGCCCAAGGTTTAGAAACCAGATGCGTAGCAAAAGTTTTGGATTTACAGAGATCCATCAAAAGATTCCTACAATATCAAGTGAGCTTATCATAGAAAACCGTGCGCGAGTGTAGCCGCCTTCGGCGCCACATACTCATGTTAAAAAAAAGAATAAGATAATCATTGATTACTTGATTACGGTAGTAGGAATTTTAATCGAAAGTAATCGATTATTTTTTTGACTACCTACAGAAACTTTTTTGTGAAACACGATCTGAAAGAGAGTGTTGAAGTGTTTAAGGGCAGAAATTTGGACCCACCCCCCGCCCCGCCACAGACCGTGACCGACAGACTCGATGACCTTTGTCACAGACTGTAACCGATAGGGGTCAAAGATCATCGGATACATTTAGATAATAGCAGACCATCACATACCGTGGCTGACAGGCAAGAATAGCGTCACAGACCGTTACGGACATCTTGATTAATTATTGCATTAATTAACTCGTGTGTAATTGATTAAATATCTATCGCAGACGGTGATGGACATCTTAACTAATCAGTTAATTAGCGTTTAATTAATTAATTACCCATTAGGGATAGGCTGTCGGACCTATCACAGTAAGTGAAAAACGCGATCTGGAGCCCATCATTGTACTATGAGGAACGCTTCAAGGTACTATAAGAACTCATCTATAAATCAAGTCCAGTTTAAATATTAATGGAGTAGGTCCTTTCTGAAGTTCTATGGTGTAAAATAAGGAATAATGCGGAAGCATACTTAGGTATACATAAAAAGACGGGTTTTTAGGGAACTAGCAACAATAGATATCAGAGCTCGGATTGGTACTTGTATTGTACTTGATATGCGTTCGCGATAACATCTTTACATCTTGTATGAAAAATAAACCCAATAGGATTAAACTACTCGTGTTCTTCCGCTGTACAAAATGATATAGATTCGCCCTTTCTATCTGTTGACAAACAGCAGAAAAAACTATAAATAGTGATTAAAACCCATATCAGAAAAATGCATATGGGCGTTTTTGTAGTTCTCAATGAGACGAATAAAATGAACCTATTGGGTCTATACTTATTTCAAATAATATAAGAATTATAATACAAATACTTGAATTTTAGCACAAGTACTCGGCTGAGCTCTGATGGATATGTCGTGTTTCACATTTTAATCCCGTGAAGAATTGCGCTAACAGCTTTTACATGAGTAGTTTTTATTGTGATCTTGAACATGTGATCATTCAAGTCCTTTTAAGTCCTATAAAGACGATAATTGAAATCTAAAAACTTCTGAAGGTGCTCACTTCTTAGGAGTCAAAAATAAAAGGAAATAAGAATCGAAAGCAGTCGGATATTCGAAGACAAATGCAAATGATGTACAACCACGTCTTGGAGATCGGAGACAGTCGACTCTTTCCGTTTAATAAAAGCACAGTCGCTGTTCAAATTTTTCATCGATCAGTGGCGATTGTAGATTTTTAAAAAACCCTCGATTGGGGGCACAAGTACAGAGTCTTCATGACTCACTGGTCGAAAAACAAATTAAAAATCGACTTGGTGAGCACTTGTCATGACGATGAAGATCGAAAAAGAAAATCAACTGTGTTGACCGTCCAAGAGAGACTTTATGGCAAGATACAGTTGAACGAAAAGATACTTTTCTTCTCAATCAATCATTGATCGAGCTTATTCCCATTTGAGTAGATAGATAGCCACTGATTATCGACAAAAGTATTTAGAAGTTTGCATCTTGGTTGAATAGAAAGCCCAATCCACATTCAAATGTACTTTAAATCGAGTGTCTAAAAAGGTATCGAACACGATGTTTTCTTTGTTCGAACTTGACGCTCAAACCTAGTTTGCGACAAGATCTCATTCAAAAACGATCTCTCCAACAAAGAGTCTTCTGCTCACATTTTGACCTTCAACTTTGTTTGCCAATGAAACCGATGTCAATCGCCGTTCTGAGAGCCGTCCTTCCAGATGAAATCAATGGCTTGAAGATTGTTCTCAAATCCGGTTCGAATATCTGAGAATTGACTACAAAAATTTCGATTGATCGCGTCATTCGGCTTCATCGTTGTCCTTGCCTATCAAGACTTTATTAAAACAAATTCAGATCCATCTGTGGCAGTCATGAAACTAAAACTCAAATGGTTCTTTTGTAACAATTCATCGGAAAAATTCTTAGTCCATAAATAATGACTCATCTTTCTGTGCTTTTGAAAGATCCGCCTGAAAGTCATTTAGTTACTCCGCTCTCGGCGCTGCTTCAAAATCGATGTTTTCTCTCGCTGATAGTTTAGGCGAATGTTAATTGCCCAGAAAATCTCTTATAAAGAATTCCAATTCTGATATCGCTCTTCCTCGACAAAAACAATCGATTTTGTGTCTTCTTCAAATCTGACAGCGTCAGAGTTGACAATGCACTTTCCTTGGATACTCTCTCATATGATATACGGTATATTTCAAAACTTGTTCCTCTCTCGCTCGTCTGAATCTTCAGAATGTAACTCTCATGGAAGTTTAGTTTGGCTCCAGGCAGAGTATCGAACGAATGCAATTCGATTCAAAATCGATTTTCAATTTTGCAGCACCCTTGTTTCCATCACTCGCATCGTGAACGATGCGTATGGTCGTCGTTGGACTGAGAATGTGAACGACAAGGATTCGACAATGACATCAAGTTCACTACTGGATGCAATCAGTCAACTTCTGTCTAGACCACCACATCGATTGTAATCGAGAGACAGCAGATGCTTCGAATTGACAATGTGCTTGATGATGAATAAGAGACTAATGCCAACGTACCTCAAAGAACAGGATTCGATCCTTGCATCTCTGAAGAAGTCTTTCATCAGGTGTCACTGTTGAGAAATTGACTTCGAACGTTGCTGAACAAAAACATTTTCCATCTCAAATCGCCTGATGTCGTTCGAGTATATTTTGGTCTCTGTGGATACTTCAATTCAGTCGTTTTCGATTATACAGGACGAATTTTATTCGTCGATCGAATCTTAGGAACGTCATTGAAACGATCTGCTTTGACATTAAACACCTATCCATGTATCTTGTCCTGTTCATATTTGCCTCGAAATCTTTCTCATGTGTTCACGATGGAAATCATCGTCGAGTAAGAGGCTGCTTTTGATCCCCATCAGTTCATGTTTTACACACACACACACTGAAATTAACATTCATTCGTATTCGACGACGAAATATCTTGCTCAAAGTGAGAAGCAGATGGATTTTCTAGGAAGAAATCACTGAACGATTTCTGTCTTCGAGTGTGTGAACAATGTATCACAGCTCTCACTCACTATCGATTCATTTCGAATAGGATCGAGCATGCGAATCGCAAGAAGTCATCGTATTTTACTGTCGTCTTGGCCGCTGAAAACAGAGAAAGATAGAGACCAAATCAAAGAGTGGAATTGTTCAACTAAGATGAGGAGAAAATATTTTCCAATAAAACGGGCAGATCTCGATTTATTCGACAAAAGATATCCGGTCGAAGTCACTTGACCGAAAATTGTTCTAATGAAAAATCATACTTGATCAGTGTCTCGAAGATCTTTTTCTTCAGATCGTCAAGAAGAAGTGAAAGGTAAATTATGTTCGATGTTGTCTTTCTATTGAGGCATCCTCTCTGCAAAAGAAAACGATTGATCAGATCTAGGTATCGATCGAAATCATTTTCGACGAACAATATTCGATTGAAAGCATCATTATCGATGCACAGTTCAATCAAGAATCGATTTGATGTCATGTTCTCATTCGATTGTGAGTATCGTTCTTTTTATGAAAATCTTCGCCACAATTGATCGATTTAGATTTTTTATTAGAGAATCTCGACCATTGTGTGTGCCGAACAAGATGAAAAACAAATGAAAATTGAAGAATGAAGTGTAGACACGAGAGATCGATTGTGATCTGAACAAGAACAATAGTTTCTTGACTGTCTCGAACGACGAATCTCTCTTCCTCCTTGTCTGACTCTCGAATGATCATTTTGATGATCGAACAATCTGTTCCGTGTTTAACAAACAAATCAGAATCGTCAATGGAAATCCCAGTGTGTTGATGGAGAAAAGCTTTCAACCGAAGAACGATCAAATTTGATCCTTTGACAACATGTTAGGTTCCTCCTCCAACTCTCTCTGTCAAGCAATCAAAAATTTCTCATTGACACTCACGATCGAAAATCAATCAAAGAACTTCGATGAATCTTCGTTGAAGATAACCACATGTCGAAGAACCATCATTTAGCATTTCGAACAATCTCAGCCTGATTTTGGTTAGTCGAATAAGAATGAACAAATTCAGTACGAAAGCGATCTTCCGAAGAAACCCAGTCGATCATTTGATGTTCTCGTTTTCCGAATGATTATTGAAAATCTGTCTCTTTCATCGGAATCTTAATTGATTGTTTGTTCGAGCGAACTGTCTTCGATTTTCATTTCCGATTTCATCATTCGCCTCAGAAAGACTGACTTGTTGTTCTTCAGTGAAAACCGAAGCCAAAGGATGACATGAGCACACTGATCGAAAAATATTGGTTTTTATCTCAAAACAACAGAACCGAACTTTGTTTCATCATGAGCACTCTTCTTCAATGGTTTCAACTCATGACTTTTAGTTAAAAATGCTCGGAAAAAAGACCTCTCGAGCGATTCTTTTGAATGGGAATAGTCGGTATGGAATGTCAGTTGAAGAAGTGACCCTCTTGAGGAGAAAAATGAACGAAATTCAATGTGGAAAGAGCATCATCCGTTGAGTGGTAGATAACTCTATCATGAGAATGTCTTCCTTGGACCGATATTAAGGTGCCTGCCCGACTCCACGAGTCGACATTCTTTTGATAATCAACCATACGGATATGTGTTCGTCGAATGAACTTCAAGATACCGACACCATCCGTCTCGTTGATCGAGACATCGAGTGTCGTTTCTTCATGGTTGTCTGGCAAGTTATTCATTAAGAATGTGATTAACGTTATTTCTTTCATTAAGATACGTTATGCTGTAGTTCTTGGAGTCAGCCCTATGCAAAAAATTGACAAGTTTTTTTTATTAGTATTTGTGTAGGACAGAGATGACAGATCGAATATTTCTATTCTTATTGATCAAGTCGTTTTTTCTTTATATGGCTCGTCATACAAATCAATCTTTGAAACTATTATATCGATTCCTGACCACTGGGCAAAACATGGACTCAAATTTTTTTAATCACCTGAAAACCTTTCTTCTTCAGTCAATGCTGGCCGATCATCGCACGATGTTTCCAGTTCGGTAGATCGCTTCTTTTTGACGAAAGTGTTGTTGTGTCAATGTGAACAAGGCGCTGTTCCGGGACGCAATCACTTTGCCGACGCCACTTTGCCGAAAGGTACTCTTTGCCGAAAGGTTTTATTTTACCGAAAAGAATTTCAGGTAAAAAAAATTGACATTTGTTTAGAGTACGATACCAAAAAGTTTTTTAAAATTCAACTGTGTTATACTACGATTCAATATTATATTCTTTTTCGCTCTTCTCATTTATTGCATCGTATAGATGACATATACGATATACATATATCTCTTCTCTTTCTTTCCTTCTCGTCACATATGGTATTTTCCAACAGTTCTAATTTTTTACCTGTTTTTGGCATATACCCTTCGCGTTTATGGTTATTTCGAAATATCCTTCGGATTTTTTCAATTCGTTCACCTATATATAGTGAACATTTTTCGAAATAAAATCAGACGCTGATTTTATATCAGTTAAACCAAGTATCCCGTTGATAAACTGTTATTAGTGAACTAAATTACAATTTGATCATGGCTTCAAGTCAAAACAGTGGAAGCGATTCAAGCAGCTATGCTGAAGTGATTAAATCTACAAAAGGTAAGTATATTTACCTTCTGTCAGACGAGAACTAGTTATTTCACCTCTCGTGTTGCACCATATGAACTACTAGATTTGGTGGACTGAAATATGAACAAACTACGGTGACAAAACAAGTTGTCAGCAAATTATGTCTGTCGGCTAAATGAAACCTGTCGGCAAAGAATACCTTTCGGCAAAGAATATCTTTCGGCAAAGAGTACCTTTCGGCAAAACAATCTTTCGGCAAAGTGGCGTCGGTAAAGTGATATGTCGGCAAAGTGATTGTCGACAAAGTGTAGCGGACCCGTCGAAACTGTGCTTTCTTTCTATGGGTTTGGTTTTGGAGAAAGAGCAAACTATAGTGAAAAAGGAGATAGTAATATCTTTATGGCAATTTCTGTTGCAATAAAATTTTAACTTTGGAATATCTTTTAAAATAAAAAAATTAGTTTGGTTCTATCTTCCAGCCTGTTGAGAAAAAAAATTGTTTGTGTATGAAAATCACAACAAGAAGTTTTGTAATATTTCTAATGCTGAAATTCTTCAGAAAGTGGATATGTTAGTCAAAGTCATACTTTTTAAAAAGTACAAATAATTAAAAAAATTTTCCTATCATCAAGTATTAAGTCTTGAAAATCTATTTCATTTTATAACTGATGCTACATACCAAAGCAAATACTTTTTTACAACATGGGAAAAATTTTATTTTCGTATCAATTCTTTTTAAAAAACAAACTCGTCATCAAATACAACTTATAGGATTTGATAAAAATTTTGTTCTGTTGAAGGTAGCCATGCTTATGACGATTATTCAAAAACAAAACTCTTTCGATGTAAAAGCAAGATGGAGAATAGCTCATTCAAAACCGTTTAAATAGTTTCGAAGGTTCAAATAGTTTTTCCCTTGATTGCATTCACTGACACATTCTCTCAGTCTGGCTAGTTATGCAATTATTACTCCATGTTTTGCCGGTTTTTTTGCCATAAATTGCGGCGAAATCGCTGAGGTTTGTGGCAAATCAAAGTCAATCTGCCATTCATCGATCTTTCAAAGCCTTACCTCGTTAGCTAGTCAGCTCTTTGTCAGCTCTCCTTCTTGGCTCGCCACCTTCAACAAAGTAACGTTCCAGCGAGGTATAATAATCTTACAGAGTGACAGAGGTTGATGATATCATGACAGTTAGAGAATTACAAATGACAAATCAGAAATTCCTTTAGAATGTCTCACAATGATTCCGTCACCGCTTATAGCAACCACTAATTTGGCCAAAATAATAATGCATCATTTTTTTTTGTATTATTGAAAAAAAAATGGAGAATTCTGTATGCCATGAAAGCTAATAGCTGGATTTAAGAATAAATAAGAATTTTTTCAATGAAGAAAACATCAATAAATTGATTTTAATGAAAATATTTCTTTCATTAAAAATACGTTAGTGTCAAAATATGATGTTCATGAATACTAACCATATTTTATAAATTTATCTTTGATCCTCTTTAATGGTCTTTCTAATCTTATAAATTATGAGATCAGAAAGACCAGCGTTCCGAATAGTAAGTGTATCAAGCAGAATTAGAATGTACGAAACACCTGCGACATCGAATGTACACGTTGTTCTACACGTTGCTGACGAAAGTAGCATGTACGCAATACACATTCTCTTTTTATTGAAAAATCTCTTCGGATTTGTATTATATAAATTTCAACGAACCATAGCGTATACAGCGAATGTCTGTTCATCAAGTTTATCAGGTACAAAAATGTACGTTCCTTTATTTTTCTGAATTATACGCATGGCTATAGATCTGAATGGGCTAGTCTTCTTACTTTTTGAATATGAATGTGAAAATTTTCTGGTTAACTATTTGCCAAATATTTTAGGCAATCTGCCTATGGTTTCTGTTGAATTCGCCACACAGTCTGTGATCACTGCAAGGTTTAATACGTGATATAGATATTGTAAATCTCACACATAGTGGGTAGCTTCCATGAACTTCACAAATAGAATAGAACTTGCACCAAATATGAAGTTAAACTTATTGGCAAGCTGAGTTGTCTTTCTGTGAAACTAGATCATAGTTGACTGCGGATTTTAATATCAAGTTTAAAAAGCGTTTCATTAATGCCTTACCAACACAAATGCAGCTGCCTTCTACGACAAAAATATTTGGAAACATTTCTGCACTGAATATGAAAATCCCTTTTTTCAGAAAATTAAAAAAAAATATAACTCTTAGCAATCTGCGAAAATTATTGCCTTCGACTCTGTACAAGTTAATGATGTTTACCAAAATCCAAACTTGGCATCAATTTATATTACCAGCAAAAAATATTTTGCTCAATCATCAATGAAAAAGGACTCAGCTCCTTACATTTCCGAAGACTAACCATTCTATCTGTTATAATTTGTAAGTGTCCATTTTACATGAATACTAAATATTATCAATGAATGATCTTCTGGACATAACATAATAAACATATATTCGATGCATGATAAAAACCAATTACTTTCCTTCACGTTTTTTCTTTCAAATGATTGTCGAACGAACGAAAAATTATTCACAGATGAATCAGTGCAGAATATTGTTTATTTATGCACGCATTAGTGTGCCTCGCTGTCGATAGAAAGAAAACGTGACTGAGAATGTGCGTGTGTTATTTTATATCGTAGATGTGCATGCATATAAGTTTTTTTTGATACAAATTGATTGGGAAAAATTGCTTAATTTACTCCTCACATTTACATCGTTCTAAGCATACGTATTTTGTCTTTCCTTTCTCTTCTCTTCTAGTCTGCCGCCTTTTTTACCATGTTATATCGGCGTGGTCTTTTGTCCTTACAGTTCATTTTGTATGAAATTAGGGTATTTGACTGATGATCAACTATTTAAAAAAGGGATCAATCAAATAAATAAATATATATTCTACATCTGGTGAAATGTTGGATAGATTTTTACATAGTGATGATGAAAGTAAAAGTCCACGAGGTGATCGTCAACATGCTTCAATTGATATAGGTAATGCGGTTCGTTCTCCTTCTCGATTAATGCGTCATTGTCTTTCAAATGCATCAAATGATGATCATTTCCAAATTGTTACTCGGAAAAAGTATAAACGTCTGAATAAATGTTAATTACTTCAATTTCAATCAGATATTATTTAACACGTTACCCTTGTTCAAAAATATTTCAATTAGTCGCTTCAAGTAATCTACTATACATTACTTTAAATCAACTTATGATCTCAATATTGAAATTATTAATTGTAGATTTTTTTCTTTGAAATGCAACAATGATGAAATTGATGTATTACTTCATATGAAAGATCCAATTTCTTTTGCATTTTTCTTAGATCATACTGAATGTCCAGAAACAATATGTGGTGAAAAGTTTATTTATCCATCAGTGCCGTAAACCTCCTTCACAACTATCATTAAATTTCTAAAATGTAGATCTCAAATCAGATTTTGTTGATTTCTCCAATGAAGTGCAAAATGTATATCCCGATGTTAAGAATATTATTAGAATGAAGAATAAATTTGGTCATGATATTAAACTAGTTAAATTAGAATTAACTTCTCCAAAAACAACAGATGCCTTATTAAATTCTTAGAAAAATTTCATTAATTATATTTGTTATGATATTGAGAATAATCCATGGAATCTCATCCACTTTATACACAACTTTCTCCAAATCGAACGAAACTTTCAGGATTTATAGACCATATGAAGGTATTAAAATATTTAAAATTAGTTTTATAAATTTCCATATGCGATCCGTATTTAGCGATCACGATTTTTATACGTATTTTTAGGTAATATACGAAAAAATCTGGTTTTTAGAAAATCTTATTATTGGAAAATTTTTTCATCTATACTAAAAAGGTTTCAATCATCATATAATATATTTGGATTCTGATCATATTTTAGTTTCACATCCATTAAGGTTATGTATGATATTTTAGTGTATACTTTTGTAATGAAAAAATTTTATTTCCAAACAGAGTGACATATATGATTTTGTAGAGAATTAATTACTCTACAAGATAGACTAGGCAGAAGCTCTTGCTTTTTTGAATCAAAAAAAATTCAGCAAACAGTGATTTTTTTGCATTTCTGGGATGAGAGAGCATCCATTGTGAGTACATTCTTAATTAAAAAACGATTTATTCCTCCATATTAATATTCCATAGTTTGTAGAGCTTTTAATTCTGAACATTTTGATATAAAAATATTGTCAATTATCGTTTGTTTTGATAGAGATATGTTTAAAATACTTTTGGTACTAGGAGAACAGTACTTTTCCCATACAATTTTTTTGTAAAACTGCGTTGACAAATGGTTTTTTCTTGTTTTCTTCGCTGAATCAAAGTCCAAGCTACAATTCAAGACCATATTTAGAACCCTCACGAAAAGGCGCATCAAACCATACCAGACCTAATTTGATTTAAGAGACTATGAAAAACAAAACGTTTAAAAGTCGTGGTGAAAACCACTATCGATACAATAAGCAATAGATATTACAGGAAAAAGAATCGTATAGAAAAACTACTGTTCTTCTAGCACCAAAAGTATTTTAAGCATATCTCTAGCAAAACAAACGATAATTGGCAGTATTTTTATATCAAAATGTTCAGAATTAAAAGCTCTACAAACTATGGAATATTAATGTGGATGAACAAATAGTTTTCAATTAAGAAGATACTCCTAATGGATGCTCTCTCATCCCAGAAATGCAAAAAGATCATTGTTCGCTGAATTTTTTTGATTTAAAAAAGCAAGAGCTTCCGCCTGGTGCGTCTTGTAGAGCAATTAATTCTCTACAAAATCATATATATGGCTTGGTCTGAGAATAAAATTTTCTTTTAAGGCTTTTTATTATAAAAATATATATTAAAATATAGTTCGTAAATAGAATGTATAAAAAACCTCAATGTATTATAGACAAGATGTAGCTTAACTCATCAGCTTTCAGAACATATAAGATAGCTAATACTTTATGTGTCTAGTTGAAAAAATCTTCCAACAACCTGATTTTCTAAATAATCAGGCTTTGGCTATTTTTCCTTTGAAGACCGTTAATGTTATGATCTATATGTGTACGTACTTATTAAAGAAATTTCAAAAACTGATATGCAGTATCTTAATAATCCAATATGATCTAGAAACGCTGAACGTTTCATGCGATTTGGAAAAACTCGATGTAAACGTGGTTGAGATTCTATGGGTTACTCTATTGGTGAATATCTTGGTCCAATCGATATACTAATCTGTTCTAAATGTTGTGGTATAGGCCATTATCGTTGTTAGTGTATTGAAGCAGACGAAACGTGTAAATTCTCTCGTGAATCTTGTAAAGATTTAAAAAATCAGCATTGTTCTTCGATTATCAAATGTAAACATTGTAATGGGGATCATATCACGAACTCTATGGAATGTTCTGTTGTCAAATCTTTTCGTGATGCTTTGACAAAACGTTTGTTAAATAATAATAATCTTTCATACTCTTCAATTACAACTAGCAATCCTATCAACAGTAATTCTTATCTTCCTTCTACTGATTTTCCTCGTGTTTTAAATCCTTGAACATCATAAAAACATCATGTTAATTCAAAGATCAATCTTCTTATGTCTGGTTTATTTCAAGTTAATGAAATGCTTGTTAAATTATTTGAATCTGACAAATATTTTCAAACAGTTTATTATTAAACAAAATGATTGTAATACGAATGTTAACAAAGAAATTGATAGTCTGAAGTCTAGTAATTCAAATATGGAAAACGATTTATTATTTTTAAAGGAAAACTATTATGTTTTTCTTAAATCAAAGAAAGAATAAGATGTCTTACGTAAACAGTTATTATTTCCAATATTAGATGATATTTTGAAATTTGCTGCTATAATTAATATGTATAAAAACAGAAGATCGCTAGATGCTGGTATGAAATGCAGATCTGATGATATCGTGCTCAAGTCTCTAATGCTATGCAAGGTAAATCTTTCATTTATAATCAATGCTCTTAAAGCGAACGTATTTTATATAGATGTTCATTCTCACTCGTATAGCGTTGTCATTTAACGTCTCCAAATTTTCATTTGTATACCGCGGGAAAGAGCACAACATTTTGCATCTACTGATATAAAAAACTGCTTCGTAGCTTTAAAAATAGTTGAGTAATTAGCGGTAGAAAATCAAACGTTCGTTTTATGTACATTGCTCTTAAAGCGAACGCATCAGCTATTTTAGCTGAAAACTAACCCTTTCTCAATATCTCATACATTTACCACAGTTCAATGCTCACATATAAAAAATAACCTACAAACAAAATATTTTAATTTGTAAAAAAAAACCAGTTGAAAGGAATAACTAACACTAAATTTTTTTATTATTCGTCAATATTTTGACCAAAAAATTACATCACAAGAATCAGTATAAAAATTTTGATCATGATAAACTATATTAGTCTTCACGCACACGGCTTTTTTTCGAAAAAAAAACATTTAACTGTGGTTCACCACAGGAACATAAAAAAGGGACAGGGGCACATAAGGTCCTGATTTGGCCCATTGGACTTTTTCATATTATATCCAGCACAATCATATATAGAATGAAAGAGCTTCAGTTGACGAGTATTTTTATACTAGATTTCAAATACATGTGAAATACAGTTGAGCATTTCTTCCTACAGACTTCGAATAGTCGTATTACGAATAAATGCTCATGACATAATAGTCTTTTAGATCAATTTCCTATTTATAAATTTTAGAAATTCATCTTCTATTATAGCTCATTGGATAGCTCTTTTCACAGGCGACAAAACCCTGTAGTTTTTAAAACTATTAAAGGTGGGCCAAGAAAAAAGTCTAAGACAACAAAATAAAAAGTATGGCTACTTTTATATATGATATAACATATATGATTTACGATTCCTTCAAAAAATGTTTTTATGCTATGTCCTGTTATAACTGGTCAGATTATCTTTTCTCTCAGCTATGAAGTCCTAGTATTTCTACATTCAGAAAAATGGAAACACTGTAACCAAATAGGTACATGTTGTTTTTGTAAAACAGTAAGGAGATTGACATTGTTTCTTGTTATATTTTTATATCAGATGCGACATCAGTTATCATATGACGTTCATATTACGGTTGAGATGTAACTTATTTTATCCATGTTAGATAATTGTATAACAATGGTTGACTCGATTGCTCTAATGGTCATGAGGTCTATTTAGATCTCACTTCTTCCGGTTAAAAAAATCATACAATTTTTGTATAAACATTCTTTTCAATATTGTCATATTCACACGGTGTCCTTTAGAATTCGTTAACTAGGAGCTCATGAATCATAGTTACATATCCTATCAATCTATTGTTAACACTCTCTTAATGAATTTAATACGATGTTTGTTGATTATGCATGCAGAGAAAAAGGCGTTGCAGGCAAAAATACTAAGGATATAGTGTGTCGGAATAAACATATATAGAGATTAAGATATGTGGAATATTTTTTTTCTTTATGATGAAAAGAATAGATATGCAAGGGCTGGTGAGACTCCTTGGGAAGGAAGAAAAAAAAAGAAACCATTTCAGCTGTGGATCAGTACGAATGTTATACGTGACATGTAGAACAACATATTATTAAGAGGAACAGAAAACACATAACGCCAATGTTATTTTCTTGGAAAGGGTTATAAGGCTATTTGATTGTCTAATTGAGAAAAAAGCCATAATCCATTATAAAATCATATCGTGTGATAATATGTATTCTATTATGCGTCATGAAGCAATCTTTCGAAGCTGTGGTTGTGAAAATCGGATTCGTGAAGGTGATCCAAAGTATTCAATCGTCGTCACTTCATTGCGCTGGCTTATACGAGTTTTAGAAAAAATCATCAATCAAGTATGTTATATCATATATAAAAATAGACATAGTTTTTACTATGTGGTTTTGTAGCCTGTGAAAAGAGGTATCCAATGAGCTATAATAGAAAATGAATTTCTAAAATTTCTAAATAGGAAATTGATTTAAAAGACTATTATGTCATGAGCATTTATTCCGCAATAAGACTATTCGAACTCTGCAGGAAGAAATGCTCAAATGTATTTGAAATCTAGTATAAAAAATACTCGCCAACTAAAGCTCTTTCATTCTACATATGATTGTGCTGGATATAATATGAAAAAGTCCAAATATACAAATATCGAATTGCTGTTCTTCCTGATCTATGTTGCTTCATGTCATATGTACGCGTTCTCTCTTTTCATCAAATTCCTACAAAAATAGTGAATTGAAAAGATAGATTTATTGTTTAAGAAAACAAGTTAAATCAGAACTTAAACTTTTTGTTGTTTCTCAACTTTCATCTGCTCTTCAGATAATCTTTTTTTTAGATTGCTTTCAAAAAGTAGGGAGAAAAATTATTTTTGACAAAATTTCGTGATGTTTTGAATAAAAGATATTTATTACCAAATAATTAATCTTGGTTTAGAAAAAAGTTCAGATTGCAAACTAGATTACTGCTGTGTCTGAAAGATATATATATAGTTATTTATCTAATAGTTCTTCAGTGTTGACGTTCTTAGTAGACTTCAAAAGTGCTTTTGATATGTTATGGCATGAAGGTTGTATAGGGAAATTTCGTTGTATGGGAATTCCTGTTGCATTTAATAGTCGGATTGGGTTGTGGCTTGAAAATCGTGAAGGTTTCCTCGAAATAAACAACGAAAGATCTAGATGATTTAGAATTGAGAAAGATGGTCCTTATGGTAAATCTCTTACTTCAATAGTTTTTTTTTCTTATCATGAAAATATGTCTAACTTTCTATCTTTTTGCTGATGACTTGGTAGGTATATTTAAGTTGTTTTGTGACCAACTTGAATATTATTGTCTTCTGACCATTCATCCCATTAATCATAGTAAAACTGAATGTTTATGGAGTTCACATGCTCCACGCTCTGCTGCATTTAAGATGAACTTTCGCTTGAAGACAGATGTTATAAATATTGGAATCGATGCTTAATTGCATTGACTGATTCAATTGGTGGGGAATTGATTTTTAAGCATGCATCTCATAATACTTTTAGGTAACCATTGGTAAATAGAGAATTTTCTAATAAGTAGTGAAGGAGTTTTAAAACGATTTGATGACAATAAATCATCCTTTTTTTGTACTGCCAGGATCTCATGGTTATCAGTTTTTGTTCGACCAGCTCCAACGAACCATGCAAAAATATCGAAAGAAAAACAGATTTCTCCATTTTTGAATTACTAACACGCAATTCTCTATGCCAAAAATTAGTAAGTTTCTGAAGATTTTTTAAGGTTGACATTGAAATGTTTTCATAATCTTCACCATGTAGTATCGATAAATCCTGTTTTCAATGCACTTTTATTTGGTATAAAATATTTTGTGAATACGATTTATGGTTTAACTTATAGAGGAAACGTGATAGTTTTGTAACACCTTTTACAGATATTCAATGACACATAAAATACATATAAGAATACTTTTAAGATAAGAAACTATTTGAAAGCATACACATCAAAGTGAAACTCATTCATGCCACAAGCAACAATATCAATCTCTGAAAAGATGGCTCTATCGCTTCAAACATTACCGATCGAGTTGGTTTATCGAATTCTCGATAACCTTGAACCAAAAACAATTTTTCTATCTTGCCGCAATGTTTGCAAAAAATTCAATACAATCATAGATACGTATCATCCATATCAGGTAATCTTTCATTTTTCCAATGCTTCATTTTCTTGTTTTTAGTTTTAAATAAATAGATTTCATACAATAGTATTCTCACGAAGCCTCGAAATATATAGAAAAAAACGTACCAATTTTTCTAAGATTTCGAAAGTCATTTTTTTGAACTGAAGAGTATTCGAGCTTCACTTAACCGCAAAATATTGTCCAAAGCAGGTCTCAAAACGAGTCACTCAGCTCAGAAAAAAATCATTTTTCGGGATAGACGAACCTAAAATTCCATTGGGACGCCCAGCTCGAAGTTAAGTTCTTTTCATGTGAACGTTTTCCTACGTAAACAAAAAGAAAAAAGCTTTAATATTAATTGATTGCTAAAGACAAAAACTAATGGAAATCTAGCATAAGATCTGAATAGGTGAATGTTAATCATAATTAAATAGTATCCTTTTAATGGCGTTTTTTTAAAATTTTTCATCAAATTTTTTGCATAGATTATACGCCTTGCAATCGATAAGAATCAGGATACTATACTATACGAAAGCTTATTCAATTGGATGATACCACTCATTCTAAGCAGGAAAAATGTGATACTCCAGCATCTCGAAGTACGAGTAAAGTACCGTACTTTCTTCATTCTTCAAATTAATAGAAACTTGATCCTATCTCTTACCTTATTTATACATAAGATCGAGTGAACTATCAATTGTATTAAGCTGTTCGAGCACTATTGAATTCAGTTGGACAAATGTTGAAGAAAAAAATGTTTTTATGAATATAAACCACACATTTTAAGGTTAATCATTTAATTAAAAGTTATTGGCAAGATAGCGAATAGAATGAACTTTTGCCGTTATAACGTTTCCCGAAAGAGTCGTAAACAGTATGCATCCATGTGTATAGTGTGGTTGTGACGCATCTAACATGTTCATATATAACTCAATGAAGTAGTCGTGTATTTCGATTATCTTAACTATGATTGTTTCGTTACTGACAATGAACGATCGCGTACTGCTAGTGAAACTGATCGAACATATTCGGATCAAATGAAAGCTCTCACCGCCAAACTAACAAATTTTAAATATTATAAGATTATAGTGTACCTAGAGTAAATTACTTCGATTTTAAGGTATGTGAAATTAGGTATGAAAATGAATTAGGGAAGGGTTTGTCGACTATTGTAAGGACAGAATATAGTGCTGTTCGAGTCAATTATAGGATTTTTGTAGAAACCCTCACTTAAATATGTTTGATCTGCTTTGCTAGCAACACGCCATCTTCTATCGTTAGGAAAAGTTCTAACAGAAATGGTTTCTATTTCGCCAAAATGAAATAATTTGATAGAGAAATGATTCAATCATTTCTCCCTTAACAGAAATACAACATCTATTCACATGTTCTCAAGCAGAATAGATAATTAGATGCAGATGAATTTTTTTCTATTTAACAGTTCTTTATAGTGGAATGGAATAGATTAGTATTAAATATTTAAAATTTGTTTTTCTTTTCTATCCACAAGCTGACATTCACTTTGAATAGCATTTTGTGCTTTTATATATTTCTGATTCATAGGTGATTTATCTTTCGTTAAATCATTTCTTTATAAAGTAGAACAAGTTCTCTATCGCCAAATACATTGGTTCACCGATGGAATCTTGAACACCTGTTCGTCAATTCAAAACCGTACTAGATCTAAGGAACATATGAAAAATCTACTAAATTCTCATGAATATATAAAATCTTATTTTTCTTTGTAAACAAAACTGCATGTATGTATATTGAAAAATATCTTAAAACTATATGAAGTGTTTGTTTAACGAAGCTCCAATAATTAGAAATATTTCTCTTCATCTCTCATATCTATCTTTCTCTCTATTTACAGACATTGACCGAGCTGAACCTTCAACACAACCGAATCGGAAATGTTGGAGCTCATTATCTAGCTAATATCTTACGGGATAATAAAGCGAGTCTCATTTTTCTTCCCATTTCTCTCATATCTATCAATCTCTCTATTCATAGGCACTCATCACGTTGAAACTTGCCGATAATCAAATTGAAGAAGTTGGTGCTCAATATCTCGCTAGTGCCTTACGAGATAACAAGGTGATTCTCATTACCTCTTTATATATCTCTCTCTCATATTTATTTTTCTCTCTATTCGCAGACACTCACCACATTGGACCTTAGACGGAATCAAATTGGAGAGGTTGGTGCTCAATATCTAGCTAATGCCTTACACGATAATAAGGTGATCCTCATTTTGCTCTTTATCTCTCTCTCTCATACTTATTTTTCTTTCTATTCACAGATACTCACCATGCTGGACCTTGGTAGCACACATATCGGAGATAGCGAAGTTCAATATCTCGTTAATGCTTTGCGGAACAACAAAGTGATTCTCATTTTCTCTTCATCTTTTTCTCATATCTATCTTCATCTCAATTTATAGACACTTACCACGTTGGACCTTCAGTACAATAGAATCGGAAGTGTTGGAACTCAATCTCTCACTAATGCACTACGAATTAACAAGGTGATTTTGCTTTTCCTATTCATCTCTCTCTCATATCTATCTTTCTCCTCATTCATAGACACTCACTCATCTGAATCTTGGTGGCAACGAAATACGAGATATTGGTGCTCAATATCTCGCTGATGCCTTACGGGATAACAAGGTGATCCCTATTTTCCTCTTCATCACTCTCTCATATCTATTTTTCTCTCTATTCATAGACACTCACCACGCTGTTACTTGGCGTCAGTCAAATCGGAGATATTGGAGCTCAGTATCTCGCTAATGCCCTACAGAATAACAAAGTGATTCTCATTTTATCTTCTTCTTTTTCCTCATATCTATTTTTCTCATTATTCACAGACACTCACTATGTTGGACCTTCAGTACAATAAAATCGGAAGTGTTGGAACTCAATCTCTCACTAATGCATTAGGAGATAATAAGGTGATTTTCATTTTCTCTTCATTTCTCTCTAATATCTATCATTCTTTTCATTCACAGACACTCACTCATTTGAACCTTGGTGGTAATGTAATAAGGGATATCGGTGCTCAATATCTCGCTGATGCCTTACGAGATAACGAGGTGATCCTCATTTTCCTTTTCATCATCCTCTCATATCTATTTTTCTCTCTATTGACAGACACTCACCACGCTATTCCTTGGGATCAGTCAGATCGGAGATGTTGGCGCTCAATATCTTGCTGATGCCTTACGAGATAACAAAGTGATTCTCATTTTCTCTTCATCTCTTTGTCGCATGTATCTTTCTTTCCATTCGCAGACACTCATTACGCTGTCCCTTCGCGTCAATCAAATCGGAGACGTTGGAGCTCAATATTTCGCTAATGCACTACGAGATAACAAGGTGATTCTCATTTTCTCTCTCTGATATTTACCTTTCTCTTTATTCACAGACACTTATCACTTTGGATCTTCATAAGAATCAAATTGGAGAAGTTGGCGCTCAATATCTCGATAATGCCTTACAAGATAACAAGGTGATCCACATCTTCCTCGTCATCTCTCTCTCTCTCATATCTATCTTTCTCTCTATTTACAGACACTCAAAGAATTGCATCTCTTCTAGAGTAACAATATTTATTCATCAGTTAAAGAGCAACTGCATCAAAAAGATAGTCAATTAAGATAAAAATTCCTTTTGAGGTGTTTTTTAATAGCTAATAAATAAAGAATTGCATTCGAATTATTCTTGATTTATTTGTATTCTATTTATGCATGCCTACCACCATAAACACTTCTGCATAGGATGGTGCGATGGCCGTATATTATAGACAAATCTTCGTACCTTCCCGAGTGGAAGACGAAGACGAAGCAGTCTATTACATTATCCTATTCGATCAGTGTGTCTGGATCCGAGGTATTATCCCTATTGGACAGAGCTCCGAAACATGAATCTACTGTTCCCCACTCTTTCGACTAATTAAGAAATTGAGATAAATTCATCGAATGATTTTATCGTAGTGTGTCATTTCTATTTATCGATTATTTTTCTTATGTTGAATTTGAAGTGATTGAAAAGAAAAGATCATTCAAAATGATATTTGTTTGTCATTAGTTGATATTGTCATATATAATAATTTGGTTATTCACAATGAAAACAAAATACGTCAGTTGTCGACTGTTACCTTTTTTTTATTATTTTCACTGTCTTTCGTATGTGCATACATAAGGGTATTCAAAAGTAGTCGCAGCGACATTTTAGTACCACTTACTAAGCCTGATAAAAGTTCCTTTTTACATATAATGATAAAGGAAAAAAAAACTCTATCTTTCTATGATATTTGATCACTATAGAACTAATATCGTTATGATAAAATTTCGATGAAGTCCTACAACTTCCACCGAATTGTTTATTTTCTAAGTGCATTTTCTGCTTTCAAAAAGGAACAAAAGTCTGAGTGATCAAATCTTGACGATACAAAAACGATATTTTCTTTTTTAGAGAAAGATGTGTACACTTTATCCTATCGTATTTTTGTATAGTTTTATTTAGAAAATGTCGAGTTTTTCACGCAAAATTATATTAAACTATATTCAGCATACTAAGAGAATGGTATAGTATATGTGTGCATTTGTTACTATATCTATATTTATCTTATTATTAGATAATACAGTGAACGTTTGCATCAGGATTGATATAAGATTTTAGTGAGGACGATTTTTTTTTGTATGAGTTTGTGTATGATCAGATACAATTATATAAAAATAATTTATTAAATGACTCGAAGAGAATCAAAGATTGAAAAGTAAGATCAGCCGAGCAGTTTAAAGATCCGAATAGAGATGCTGATATATGGGAGTTACTCACATCGCCATTATATCGTTGCTGGAAAAAAGTGAAAGTCAACATTTTAAAAATCTGAATTATCAAATTTTATTTATTGACGTATAATGAGTGAATTTATATATAAAGTAAGTATGACTCAAGATATTTTTCGACCAATTCAAATACTTATTCAGATGTAATCACAAACGAAGATTCAAATGATATATTGGAAGTTCATATTGTGTTTAGGCTTGTTTCCATATTTCACTGAAATATATGCTGAATTTTTTACCACAAAGAGACAACAAATATTGAAATAACATGAGTTAATATCAAGTCAAACGACTTATTTCTTTTCTAGATGTAGGCCTGCCAAAATTAAAAATCTCACTATAGAATACGTGATAAAGAAACTTTTAGTAATGAAGCTATGAGAAATCCGACTTTTTATTTCACGCTATAGATTAATTAACTTGTGAGCTTTATACTTCCAAAGCGAGTCGACTTAAAAAAATTGATCTTTTGAGAATGTTTAAGCAGCAATATAATGTAATATCTATAAAATCATTTTCATTGAAAATCAATTAAGAGAGTCCGATCTATTTTTAAGTTATGCTTAGAATGTCAATGATACAATACGCATACAACTGATTCTTAGGTATAGAAATTCATACTGGCATGTGAATCAAAAGTAATTGTTAATCCTTCTACAAGATTTATGTTGACACATTCTCAAATGAAAGAATAAAAGAACTCGCGAATTCTTATTAAAGTAAAAGAAACTGTATTACAACTGAAAAAATTTACTTGATAATGTTTTTAAATTGATCATACTCATTATCGATAGAAAATCATTTTTCATGATAATCATGTCTTTAAATGTTTCAATAATTGGTTTTTTTACACCGATTTCTTCACGTATAATAGTGTTACCTAACCAAGTAAGTCCTTCATCTATACCATCACCAGAAATGGCACAAGACGTTTTTAAAAACCATTTGGCATTTTTAGGAAATTTCTCCACATTAAGTTTGTCTCGAATTTCATAGACTTTCATTGCATTTGGTAAATCTTGCTTATTAAGAAAAATAAGAATAGGTTTTCCTTGAAGTTCTTCTTTACATGCCATTAAATGTAATTGTTCACGTGCTTCAAAAATTCTATCTCGATCATTTGAATCAATAACAAAAATGAGTGCAGTACTATTTTCATAGTAATCTTTCCATAATGGACGAGTTCCAGCACGTCCACCAATGTCTAATGCTGTCATAGCAATATTACAATATGTTACTGTTTCATCAATATTGAAATCAATTGTTGGTATAGTTCTAATAATTCCATCAAGTTTTAATTTATTTATAATGTTTTTTTTGCCTAAATTAGATAAATTTCTTTTCTCTATTACGAGTTATATGATTAGAAAAAAGAACTAACGGATACATACCAGCTCCATCAAGACCACTAATAATTACACGTAAATCTTTTCCTTCATTACGAAAATAACTCGACATCTTATTCCAAAACGTACCCATTTGTGTAAATAATTTTTCTCTTCGTTATTTATGTTACAATTGTCGCTATTCGACTAAAGACATTTTTCATTATATAATGAGTCAATCAGCAACGTGGCATATAGATTCTTATTATAGCCACGTATACAAGTCATTACATGGCAAGTATTGCACAATAACAAAATGGAAATTTTGTCGTTCCTCTGGTTTTTATTGGTTAAAAAATAAGCTTAGAAAATATCTGAAATCGATGTTAAGTTAAAAATTCTTTTCATGATAGCAGTTCAAATCCCATCTCATTATGAACAAACTGAGAAATTGCTCTAGAAAATCTATCGAATCTTTCTAGGTACAGATGTTTGCAAAAGAATTTTTTTTAAACCAATATCATTATTCAAATCATGATAATTTCGATAATAATATTTCAAATAAAATTTTATTCAATTATTTTTTATGAACAATTTCAATAATAATTTTTCCAATAGTACGACGATTCATTTGCAAATAAAATGCTTCTTGAATTCCTTCTTCTGTAAATGGTAAATGATTGGCTATTATCACCTTGAGTTTATTATCTTCATAATATTGTGATAATAATTCAAGTTTTTGACTACTATTAGGAAATCTAACCCAGAATAATTGTCTACCATTTTCAAATAAATTAATATTAAAAAATCGTTTTATATGTGCAAAAATCCAATCGGATAAAATACCTCCAATAAAAATATACATTCCATGAATTAATTTCGGTTTAGCATTGCGAATTCGAGTTTCATAATCAAATTTTGAATCTCTTGGATCATGTGATGATACACAATCAAAAACTAAATCAAAATAACCATGACGTAATGTAATAGCCTGTAAATCCTCTATTATATCTTTAGATTGATCATAGAAAATAACATCATCGGCACCAAGATTCTTAACAAAATCCCCATTTTGTGAACTAGTTATTGTAGTTACTCTTGCTCCCTTTATTTTAGCTATTTGTATGGCAACATGACCAGTTCCACCTGACCCACCAATAATGAGAATATGTTGTCCATTCATTAAATAATTATCTTCGAAAGCTTGTAAAACTGTTAAACCAACTAAAGGTATTGCAGATGCTTCTGAAAATGTTATGTTTTTGGGTTTATGACAGATAAAATCAGTTGGTGCACGTACATATTCAGCAAATGAACCTTGAAATGGAGGAATTGTTCCAAAAATTGCATCACCTGATTTGAATTTACAACCTGGTGGAGCTTCTACTATTACACCACTAAAATCAATTCCACAAATTCGATTCTCAACAAACCATTTTACTAAAGGTAAACAAAAATGAGGCAGTTTATCTCCATAAAGAAACTTTGCATCTACAGGATTGACACCAACACAATATACACGACATAATACCCATTGACGATTATTCAATTCACCATAAGGTCCACCCATTCTAGGAAATAACCAACGTAATATACACATTATATAACTAATACAACTATAAATAATATTTATTATTTGAAATTGTAAATAACGGATTGTATTAGTAGAAGTTGGATCGTATATTGTTGATGTTAATCTTGGACGTGGAACGGTAGTAAGTTTAATACCATTGAGAGATTTATTTGAATAAACAGCAGCTTGCATTTTAAGATTTTTTACGAAATATTCTTTCATTTTTATTATCTTTTTATATAAATTAGAAACAAAAAAAAACTACAACAAGATAAGAACAAAACAAAACACACATGTATTGTATTTTACACCATTTAATATTCTTCTCTACATGATCTTTAACAAAAGAATTGATGCTTTTTTATATAGGTCAACACATCGAGTGATTAAAACACCTTTTGTTTTATTAAAATTCTAAACAAAACTTTAAACGGTTACAACGAAATATTATTTAAGATCCATTTTGATTAGAACTGGTTTTATCTTGGAAAATTTTCACGTGTAAATTTCTTTCGATATGTTTCAATAATAAACAAAATCTTTCACAAAGATTCAGTTTGAAAATAATTGTACAATTTCTCAATCCTTTCCAACAATAGATAGCTACATAAAAAACTACTCTTTAAAATGGTAATCATAGAAATCCATCTTTTTCCTTCTTCCTTTTCGGTCGGGAGTATTTACTGTCTAAGTAATTAAAGAACTAATGCCCCAATCACTATCGATTCGACCAATGCCCACTGTTCATTGGATCTGCCTGATAACACAAACATTAGCCGAATTTCCTGCGATAGCAATGATCGAGATCTTAAGCAAAATCGTAGTAATAATTTAGTGTAAAATCGTCATGAAACAATACAAATATGAAACCTATGAAAAATTAAAAACCAATACGTAAGAACTATGTAGCATATGTGCCACTTGCAACAAGAACAGTAATAAGTATTCACCGAAGTATTACGTGTGAAAATATATAATACAAATGATGAAAACAGCTACGTCCGATCGAAGAAGAACGGATATCCGGCATGCAGTAAGGACCACCGATGGCTATTTGTAGTAATGTTAGTTGTTACAGCAATAGTGTAACAAAAGTAAAGCTATCTCTTTTCGAACTCTTCGCCTTTTTTTGTTAGCAATCATTCTTACCTTGTTGATTTTAAAGTGTCTATTATCCTCTCTATTGATATCTGCCTAAAAGAAAAAAAGTGAAATGAGTATAAAGGTGAAACTATATGTATTTTGTTGTTTATCGATATTACTTCTTGCTACAGTTAATAATCTTTAAAATTTTAGTTAAAATTAAAAATAAAATACCTGAGTTTTTTATGTCTTGTTCATAGATAAGATCAATTCATGTTTTTTTTAAGGTTGAACTGAGCCGAGTCCAGCAAGTTAAAGTTACTTAAAATACTTAATGAAAAATAGTTGATACTTATCAAACAAGTATTATCAAATATTTTCTTTTCAATTTATTACAGTTAAAAGTTTAGAATAAAAAACGCATAACATATTGACAAAGAAGTGTGATAGTCGATTTAGTTCTGTTAAAACCTAAATCCTCCAGTAAGGTTCATGACACTGTCGGTATCCCATGCTCTACGAATGCTTTGAAGTCGTGGTAGATTGTCGCCGTACATCTCAGATAGAGGAGTAGTGTCGAGAGCATAATTCGGATAACGAATTTGTATTGTACCATTAGTATTTTGTTTATCATTGCGTGTTGCTTGTATAATAGCGTCTGCCGATAATTTAATCTCATTGATAAAATAGTCATCGTCCGCAGGTAACCGCCAGCTGAACTGAAGGAAGATAGGAAGAAGTGGAGTAGACGATGGGTAATGTGGATATGCACCACCCTGTGATTTGTCGAAATATGTTGATAGAAATGGTTCTGCAGTAAATGAGACGAATGCATCAAGCTTCGAGTCAAACTTTGCAGCATTATAAATGGTCTGGTTCTTAACTTCTTGAAGCACTCGATCAGTCAAGTTTGTCACTGAGACTGTATGGAAGCGACCGCTAGAAATATAACAATATGATAGTACATTTTGAAACGTAATCGACTACAAAAACATTTTCGTTAACTTCTAGTTATTTGAAAAATTTATGGGAAAACTACGTTTCGTACCACCCTGTCTTTACGAACTCCTGACAGAAGAAAAAAGACATGGTGTCCGTAACGAAAAAACAGGATGTTCGTAATTGAGGGTGCGGGTGTTCGGAAAGCGTGGTACGAAACGTAGTTTACCCAAATTTATAATCTTTCATACTATATAAAATTGAAAAATATACTCTTGTACTAAAACAATTCTCATTTGTCCTCATGCAAACGACTTTATTGATACAAGATAGTGACTTACCGTCGGCCATCGGTAACATAGATGGGCACCACTTTAACGAATGAAAGAAATGAGCGAGTTTTGAGAGTGCCCATATGAGGAATACTTGTAAAATTCTTGAAGATATTTTCAGGAGCTGTCGGAGCGTCATAGAAGAGAGTAAGATCGAAAGTAACCAGTCCTGTTTGATGTGTGAACGAGACCAAGACTTCTGCTTTAGGATCTTTGTTATTATCTCGAAAGTCCATCACAGCTTTCAAGACATTGTCAAATTGATGTACATCAATATAAACGAGAAGGCCACCATAGACTAGAGTTTGTGGGTGAGCACGCAGTTTAAAATTGGTCACGATACCAAAATTGTTGAATCCACCTTTCAGTCCGAAAAAAATGTCTGGATACGAGTCATTAGTCACATTTACAATTGTACCATTTGGTGTGACAAGCTAAAATAATATGTCGAAATAGAAAATTTAAAGGGCTCTTCTCTCTCGTGCAGATCATGCAAGATTATATGAATAGTGTCTCAGAGTCTCCCCTATTTGAATTAGTTGTCAAATGTATACTTGTAGCACGGAATTTTAGCTCTCATACACATCACGTCCTTGAAAGCCCATGATTATTTTTTATAAATAGAATAATCACTTAGTTCTTACTTCATATCCAATCACATTGTCAATAGCGAGACCAAATTGGTTTGATTTCCATGAATACCCACCACCGAGTGTAAATCCAGCAACACCAACACCGGAGACTCGACCGCCAATGACATTGATATTATGCGGTTCAAGTACCTTGTACACATCGTCCCAAATGAGTCCTGGGCCCACATCAACTGTCTGATTGTCCGCATGGACAACGACGTTGGAAAAGCGCTTCATGGCGATATGAACGCCTGTTGTCGAACTGAATCCGGGATTTGTGCTATGTCCACCGCCTTTGACAGCAAAGGGAACTCGAGCTTCACGAATAATTTTCATCTATATATCAATATTTCTGATATTATCAATCATGATAGATATCCATTTCACTTACAACCGTTGCCACATCAGCAGCTGTTGCGGGCTCAACACTGCAAACCGGATTTTCAGTCGATGATGTGGCATAGTGCTTGATGTCCTCAAAGTAATTTGGGTCGGGCCAATAGAATACTTGTGAGTGAGAGCTAATATTATTTTTGATACTTTGACAAACATCCGTAGTTTTGACATGGTTGCCTATAAATCATCATTATTTTTTATTGAATTACGTATTATATCCGCAGAAAATCTTAGAAGATGTTTCAAACCGTCGAAAAATTGTAGAAAAATATTGAAAAATTCTACTAACAATGTTGGATTTGATCTTTAATCTTTGGTCTAGCCCAAACCGATACACATATTCGACTCAACTGTGCTGCCTTTGGTAGTTTACTTGAGTTCTTTACTCCATGAAATCATGCTTGTCATTAAAACACTCAAGGCAAAAAATTTATTACAATCAGAAGGTGCATCATCTGTCGACATTGCGCGTAGATCCTTCTTTTTTTTCGAGCTTGTGATCAGCGAGTGTTGTGCTTCGAATGACTTGCTGATTGTTGTCTTGGGCCAGATGTTAGCTTCTCAATTGGCGCGCCAAGCAGGAGAGACCGAACAAGATTTTCACGAATCTGTAGAATGGTCACTTTGCTTTCCGTGTAATTTCCTTGTTATCAGTAACTTTTTCGTCAGAACTGTCAGATTCAAGATGCATTCTATCAGAATCCTCATCCAGAGAACTTACTTCGCTAAGTAAGCTAGCACTATCTTCTCTATCAATTTCTTAAAACGACATGTGAACTGTTTCAAAATTTCGGTCGTATTTATATAAAAGACGATAGAGAGAAAAAAGCTGAAAACTTCCTTCATTTTTTTGCACATGCTTCGTATAATATGAAAAAGAACGAAGAAGTGACATAGAGCGATTATTCAGTTAGTCAGAAAAAAATTTGCAAGTGGTGGACAACTTGAACTATTTACAAATGTTTGTGAATATTAGAGTCGGATTGGGTTAAGATAAGTTGACCAATTTCAAACTTCATATAGGGTAAATAGGAATGTTAGCTGAGATAATGGCTTCGTACTATTTAATTTTGAGAGAGCTCGTATAGATTTGCCAAAAAGAATGCTTAGTCTTTGAACAAGTCAATTTGAAGGGTCAAAAATTATCTCTAGCCTCTTGGGCTAGTACAGTTTCATATCATAAGTTCAGATTCATCAGATTGAAACTAAAGTGGAACCACTCAGTCTCTAGTCGCTAGGGCTTCCATATCGAGCACTGATGAATAAATACACAAGTTCTTTTATTCAAATGTAAGTATTTTCGGACATGAAAAATCGATGTTAATTTCCGATTAAAAGAACAAAAAATACTCACTAGCAGAATTCCTCATAGCAGGGATGGACGGAGAAGCACTGGTAAATGACAGCAGCATCACTAGCCCACTGTAGATGATCCATAGAGTCTTCGAGATGACAACTTGACTGCAACAATGTCTTTATCAATGTGAGAATTATTGTCATAAACTAACTTACTTTTGGGTCATGTTTGCAAGTGGTCAAATTTGAGGTTATACTTTCACTAACGGAAATGAAATCGCAAGGAAAAAAAACAAACAGAGTCAGCGGAGAAGAATACTTTGAAAAGTTTTTTTCAAATAGAAACAGTATTTATAGGTGAAACTTTTTAAAGTGTTTTTCATATCTTTTGACCGAAACATACGCAAAAATACTTTTTAAAGTAGAAAACGTGTTATTAACTCCTTTGTTGATCGACTTTTGAATTTATAAAGCAAAGCGGAGGTAAGAAAGAATAGAAAGAAAAAAGTGAGATACACAGATGTTGGTAAAAAAAATAGTTTGCATACCTTCTCCAACAAATCATTGATGTAGCTACTAATTTGTGATACATTCTTAATAAATTCTCTGTTATTTAATCTATTGAAAAGAGAATAAGTTACGGTTCCATATATATGGTATGCACTATATTTATTGAGAATTTATCTCTCGAAAATACTATAAAAAATAAAAATTAATAGAAAAAAATAACAAGTACTTTTAGGTGTTTTTTGTTAAATTTTTTTACATGAAAAAGGATGAAAGAAAAAGGAAAAAGATAACTAATAAGTCAGTATACAAGATAAGATATACATGTTTCAGTTTCGAAGTGATGTTGTTTGTCTGTGAAGCACATGCAATGTCAATTTGTGTAATCGATAACATACAATAATTAAGAGAGGGTTCTTCAGAAAAATGAGTAAGAAAGAGATACTTGACCTAGGAAAAATTTTTGATTTTATATTTGATTATCTAAAACGAAAGACCATACAGAGTTAGTATTAAATCCACCATATAAGGTTCCTCTGAAAATCCTTTTTTGTGGACAAAAGCATTCTGCTATTTCAAACGTTTGCAAAAAGAAAGAGCATTATTTTTTCGATCAGATCATGTCTTTTTAAATTCTTCATAAATAATTTTATATGAACGAACAAAGTATACTTTTGCTAAAAAATACTTTAAACTTTTGTTATTTTTCAAAATATGTCAATCATTCAGACTTCAAAATGGAGATTACCCATAGCTTTTATGGCACCAACAGATAGTCCGTGAAAAACGATATTTGGCTTATTTAACCTATTCAAAGAAAAAGGGCGATGACAGACTTTTTATTTGAAAAGCTAAAATATAGTATACCTTCGTTCCCCAGTATTTCATTCTCAATTGTAGCGATATCTTCAGCATCAATAATAATCAGTGAAGCGTGTAGCATCGTTCAGATAATAGTTTACAACAAGGCTGATTCTTTTTCTCTGATCTGAATACAAGATGACATAAAATGAACTGAGTTCGTATGTCGATGAGAAGGTCAATGAACTATCCGCACTAAAGAAAACGAATGATTAAAGGCGTAAGTTTGAGCAAAGAGTTTCAATTTTGGAGAATCGAATAGTGCTTTAGTATAGTGACTATTTCCGTACTAGCGAATATAACCTTTCAGACATTTTTAATAGCCGGCTGGCAATGAATTACACTTCTTCCATGTCAAGCTTTTATCCAATGTAACTTTTCACACTGGAAACTCATTGAATCGTATATTTTTGATAGTATCGATAATATATGATTGAGTTAATATCCAATATGAAAAAAAATGATAGGATGAAAGCTCGATCTGGTAAATATGTGTTTGATCTCATTCCCAATCGAGAAAATCTGATGGTTTGAAAGGTAGGTACCAAAAAAACGTCGCTTCCTCAATTACTAATTTGAAAAAATCTAATTGTCCGAAGAGTGACTATTGAAAATCTTTGATTGATGCATTCTCTAGTCTCAAAGACAGAGGGGGGGGAGCATAATTCCAGTTTTTCTGTTCTGACGATCTTAAAAATTAAGTTTCTAGAAGCATTGATAAGGTAGTCGCGAACCGTTCAAGATTAGAGAGGTCGAAAAATTTTGAAATCTTCCAAAAATTTCTTGTAATCTATAAAATTTTCTTTTTAAACTGTCAAAAAATATCGAGCGAATAAAATAAAAT
Organism: Macrotrachela quadricornifera; assembly: GCA_022393335.1. Classification (NCBI taxonomy): domain Eukaryota; kingdom Metazoa; phylum Rotifera; class Eurotatoria; order Philodinida; family Philodinidae; genus Macrotrachela; species Macrotrachela quadricornifera. The sequence goes on along the minus strand of JAJEKB010021302.1, from coordinate 1,436,666 downwards.
TTTAAAAAATTGGAGATTCCGTCTGCTTTTCCCCAATCACGACAGCTCTGAGACGATGTAAACTTTTTTTCTGTTTCGACAAGCAAAAATGAACGAAATTTTTAAAAGCAAAGGAGGTGAAAACCTCATTTTCTCTAACAATTTTTGTAAGCGGGAAGGGGAGGCGTTATATTCCATTCGTCCCGCCATATTTACGCTCCTGACCACTTCATCTTGATCGATAAAAGTAGAAAAATCGAAAAAAAGAACATACTTAAAAGAGAAGATCGACCATTAACTGAGATAATTATATAAAATTTGAAATATTGTAGAATGTCTATACTAACGAGCTAATATATTTAGGTGTTCAAACATTTTAGTTCCCATCTTTTGGTGGTAAGTAGACCTCGATGAGGTATGAAAAACCTCGAAAGGATTTATGCCTTCGTGCCTTTGTTCCCGAGTTATGACCGTTTTACTCTATTTTTGGCTTACGGCAAGGTATTTCGAAAAAATTCTGATGGCGCATTTTTGACCTGAAATTTTGCCCATAGAAAGGTCTCATTGGCACTAGATTGTTGTACAAGTCTCAGCTCGAACAAATGTCTCCATCTCCAGATAATCGAATTTAAAAATATGCTGTTTTTTATCAACTATTCGAAAAAAACTGATCTGTCCTAGAAATTCATTATCTCGTGAAGGAAACGTCCGCTTCTGCTGATACTTGTGGAACAATCTAGTACCAATGAGACCTTTCTATGGGCAAAATTTCAGGTCAAAAATGCGCCATCAGAATTTTTTCGAAATACCTTGCCGTAAGCCAAAAATAGAGTAAAACGATCATAACTCGGGAACAAAGGCACGAAGGCATAAATCCTTTCGAGGTTTTTCCTACCTCATCGAGGTCTACTTACCACCAAAAGATGGGAACTAAAATACTTGAAAACCTAAATATGTTCCCTCGTAAGCTGAAAGTATGTTTTGTAAAGATTTCAGCAGCAATCTTTGAAAAAAGAATCAGCATCAAATGTTGAAAACTAACGAAAACAAAGTAAATCATTGTTAAAGTCATTTAGTCTAAGATACCATTAGTATTACTTAGGCGCGTAACCAGACGGGGCGAGTGGGGGGGGGGGGGGGGGCTCAGCCCCCCTACGAAATTTTTTCTTTTTGGTGTTAATATCCACTTTAATCATTAATTAAGGAAATCATTGAATATATTATTCCTCTGTAGAGAGAAAATAGAATTAATCGTTGTTTACACATTTATCGTACTCTTTCATACATAACATATATGTATATCTTGTCAATTAGTATAGGGTCAAAGAACGTGATGTCCATTATAATCATAAAACAGAACAACAAAACAATGTTTAATCTAATTACGCTGTATGAATGAAAAGTGTTCTTGTAGCTTTAGTTGTATGACAGAATTTTTTTTCAAACATTATAGTTGAATCATGGAGAATACTAAACGAAAGACTCTTGATCCTTACTTTTCTTCATCAACACAAAAGAAAAATAAGCCATCTGATAAACCACCCAGCGAATTCAACAATGATAATATTATTCCACAGTTATTTAATTCATCTCACGACCCATATCTTCAAAATCGCCTCGGTTTGGGCGATGAATCGCGATTTTCAAAGAAATCGACGATCGTATCGCCAACATAAAATGCTTATTTTTTCGAAATAACTACGAATCACCGGTATTCCAGAAAAAAATGGCAAAAAATTGCTCTTTCTTGCGATTATATCGCGATAAATTTCACAATTAATCGGGTACTAAATCGCGATTAAATCGTTCATTTTCGTGGGATTTTGACACGGTGAAGAATGTAACACAAAACTATGTTAAATCATCTCTTTGATCAAAATTCTACCACTTTTGATGATTGTTTTTTGTATCCCAAGAAAATCGTCAGTTCGAACGATTTAATCGCGATTTTATCAAAACAAATCGTCACATAAATCGCGATTAAATACGGTTTTTCATCGAAATTGCGATTTATCGCGATAAATCTTACGATTAATCGGGTGCTAAATCGCGATTAAATCGTCGATTTGTGACGATTTTGAAGACACGGGGAAGGAAGGTCTCCAACTGATCCACCCCGATTTTTGTGATATTTTGCCCATATGTAGGGGACATTATGCTAAGAAAAAGCCCAAGAGGATTTGGGCCCATAGGCCTTTTATCTGGAGTTATGGATATTTTACTGGAATTTCTGCCTATAGCAAGGTCTCCACCAAAAAATTAAATATCAGTATTTCGAGATGAAACTTTGGCCACAGGTAGGTCTAGTCGTACATAGAATGTCCTGAAAATTTCAACTCAAAAGAATGTTTCCTTCCCAAAATACTAAAGCTTCAAAAAATCCACTATATTGTAGGAGAGATGCCAGAATTGTTCGTTGGTTCAAGCTTTGGTATTTTGGGGAGAAAACATTCTTTTGAGTTGAAATTTTCAGGACATTCTATGTACGACTAGACCTACCTGTGGCCAAAGTTTCATCTCGGAATACTGATATTTAATTTTTTGGTGGAGACCTTGCTATAGGCAGAAATTCCAGTAAAATACCCATAACTCCAGATAAAAGGCCTATGGGCCCAAATCCTCTTGGGCTTTTTCTTAGCATAATATCCCCTACATATGGGCAAAATATCACAAAAATCGGGGTGGATCAGTTGGAGTCCTTCCCTCGTTAGATTGTTGTTATTTAGTTTTACAAAAAATTATAGGGGCCGAGCCCCCCCCCCCCCCCCCCCCTACGAGAAATTCCTGGTTACGCCCCTAGTATTACTACCTTAATTTGATACGTATAGATTGAATGAAAAGATTATATAGTAAACAATGTTTATTAAATGTCATTTCAATATTAAATCTATCTCTGAATATGATCAATTTCGCCTGAAAGAATATTAATTTTTAATATCATTCAAAATTTCAATTTGTATAAATCGAAGTGTAAAATTCCCTCGACTGAAAGGAGGGTCATATGAAAAAAAATAGTTTGTGTGTGTGTGTTTGTGTCAGGGTCAAAAGAACATCGAGGTCAAAAAAACATAGTCTTTAAAAAGCTTTAAAGATTAACTAAAAATAAACGTTTGACCAAAAGTTTTTGGGACAGGTATGATACTTTATCAACAGCATTGCTTATTGTTGTGGTGTCAGCATTGTTCAATTGATGTTAGGAATTGGAGAGGTTTAGTATTTTTTTTCAAAAAAATGTGTTTTTTCACGAAATGATGGTTTCACCATGGTGTGCGTTGAACAGCATTACTCATTGTTGTGGTATCTGGATTGTTCAATGACGTTAGGGATTGGTGAGGTTTGATGTTTTTTATCAAAAATAGATGTTTCTTCACGAAGTGATGATTTCACCGTGGTGTTTAATTAACAGCCATACTCATTATTGTAGTATCCGCATTGATCAATGTGATGTTAGGAATTGGTGAGGTTTGGTATTTTTGATCAAAAATAGGTGTTTTTTCAAAAGATGATGATTTTATAATTGTGGTTGATCGACAGGATTTGTTATTGTTGTTAAGTATTCCACATTGCTCAATGAGTGTTTTTCGCAGTACTGAGTTCCCTCGAAAGATTTATGATTTGACCCTTTGAGGACGGTTGACATCATATGTCGCCACTTTTTTTTAGTATAGAAAAACTGTTTTGTTCATATTAAACTGTTAGATCGTCAAGTACACACAGGTTATATAGTTGACGTCATCTATCATCTCAAATTTGTTAAACTATTGTTCTAACTTTGTTGTTTGCCCAGGATGTGATGAACATTCTATTAAAATAATTGATCTCGATCTGTGCAGTTTATCATCGAAGGATGTTCTTACGTTTTGCGCTCGACTGAAGGGCAGGTCATATAAAAAAGATTAAATGCGCTCTAGTGTTTGTTTGCATAAAGTCAAAGAAACATGCATAACTTCGAAAACTGTTTTTTGCTCGAAACGATCTCATGTGCTTGAAACAAATGGTAGCACGAGCCGAGGTACATGAGGCGGGAGAGACACCTTTCAAAATTCCAAAATGTTTTGTTTTACGGAAACAGCCAGCATGTGAAATATAAGTGACATTTTACACATGTTTCTTTGGTACGGCTACGAAAATGATAAAAGAGAGAACGACTCGCTACGAAATTTTACCCATATTATACGCACTGCCGAGCAGTCGGTGGTGGCGGACCGTGGGGCCGCTAACGACTGGCTGTGAACTATCCCTTATGCGCCACTTTAGAAAATTAAAAAAGAATTTCGAAAGTCCGGTCTTTTTACAAAATGGTCGTTTATGTCAGTATTATAAAGTTCTTTTATATACGGGTGTTTGTTCAGCGATAGATCTCAAAACAGAATTCAAGAAGTAATACATGATGATTAGATACGATTCAGTCGAGGGTCAAGCGAGTCACTGCGACGAGCGTTACTTGTAAGTTAACATGGAAATTATTAGCATATCAATGCGTAAATGTCTAGCTAAATCTTGTTAAACAAGATATTCTTTCATGACCCATCCAATCTTATGTTGTCATTCGTATTTGAGTGTAAATAAGTGGCCCTTTATGTGTTGAGCAATATTACAACGCAATAAGTTTTAAAAAAGTATAATGGGTTTCCCCAGTTCTTATAAGGCGGCCGCGCCGCTTCTGCACCTTGTTGAAAAAGAAAACACAGGCGGCCGCCCCGGCTCCATCAAAAACCTTCCGGACGATGACGGCATTCGCCACGATATTAAGATTCCTGCTTTCCTTCCGCGCTTCCTCGGCTTCATCTTTTAGACGCGGCGCACATCTCTGCACTAAAGTCGTATCATAATAGAGAAAGATGCACGAGATGATTTACTTCGTTATACGTCTGGTTATTTTTTCTTGTCGTTACTTTTCTCCTTTAGTATCACATATAAAGAACATTTGACTGACTCTGCAAGCCAATAGACTACCATTTGCTATCCCATCATCTGATACAACATCAGTTAGTGTATAAAATAACGTTGCCGACTTTGATCAAGAGAGCCCAATAGGAAATTCATCACCCACTGCGCATGACGAGATCATTTCTAGTATATGCTACGCGATATTTACAGAATGAAGGTGGATGATAATATATCTTGGAGAAAAAATAGAATTAGAGAACTATAAATTACTAGCTATATCCCGTGCAAATTGCACGGTTTTTTCGTTTTTTAGGCGGAGTATGATTATCGCATATCATGTGGTTCATAAGAGGTGTACAGAGGCCCGTTTGCATTACCCATGAAACACCACGAGGAGGTGGGCTTGGCTTGTCCTGTATATACCATGGGTCAATATTAGACTTCGACTGTCATCCATATAAAACATAGGGTTGTTCAGGCCGTATTAAAGATACCTCTTGATAACCCCTAAACAGCCCGAACGTGGTCATTCTTCATCCGAATATTAGCAGAGAAATCCTTTGCTGAAATCTGATTGGCTGAAATCTTGTATGTACCATTGGCCGATATTAGAGTTCAACTATCATCCATATGAAACATTGGGTTGTTCGGGCCAATTCGAGGTTATCGAGGGTGTTCTACAAAAGTCCCCATAGAATCTCCCTCGGTTATCCATCAAATAAGCGAGTTTCAATTTCTTGCAATCTGATTGGCCAGTTTTCCGACTATCAGAAAAGTGAAATGCCATTCCTAGTCTTCATATAGTCCTTGGGGACCGAAGGATACTCCCAATATATAGTTGTTAAAGACCTAGGAATACCCTTGTATAATAGCTCTTGAGCACCTAAGGGTATCTCCATAGTATAGTATTTCAGGAGATAGGAGTACTCTTTTTTTAATATTGGGGGTCATGTTTCCGTATGTTGGTGAATCGCCTTAATCATTGGCCTTGAAATCTGATTGGTCGAAAAAATTGACCAATGGGAGAGTGATCAGACGTGACACTCGACAATATATATATAGATAGATAAGCATTGCTTTTTGCTACCCTAATAATAAAACTCTACAAAGTCTTCCGAGGCTTGACATTTAATAAGACCAACTTCGTGTATCACATGTGTTTTATCCTATCGAAACCAGCACGGATCCTACGTAGGGCATACCAAAAGTTCGGGCAGTGGTACTTTTTTTGCTTGCAGAAAGCTCGAAATAATTTTCTTCTTTCATAAAAAGATAGAGCGTCTTTTACTCTATTTTCCTATGCTATTTGATCACTATTCATCTAATACCATAATAATGGAATTTTGATAAAAACTATTTATGTTGACACCTAGTTAGTTATTTCAGATCATATTGTGTGAAGCATTTTGCACCCCATTTTATCATCGTTTAATACTTTGTATTAAAAAAACAAAATATACCGCAAGATGCAGCGTGAAAAGCTCTACAATTTATAAAGAGTTACTTATTGTATAGTTGCATATTTTTATGTTCAAAATGAGGGAAATTCTGAACGACCAAATTTCGACGTTGCGAAAACAGAATATTTTCTTCGATAAAAGTCGTATTCGCTTTTTTCGATGTCATTTGCTTATTATTTGATATTTTTATTAGAAAAGCAAAATACACTAGAAGATGCAGCGCGAAAAGTTCTACAATTTACAAAGAACAGCTATAAAAAAAAGTGACAAAGACAATAACAAATACAGCTCTTACCAACAAAAGATCCTGTTTTCGTAACGTCGAAATACAGTCGCTCAAAGTTTTGCTCATTTTGAAGACAAAAAACATGCAATTATAAAATAAGTAGTTGTTTAGAAATTGTAGAGCTTTTCACGCTGAACCTTCTAGTATGTTTTAGTCTTTTAAAATAGTTTGTTAATTAACGACAAAATCATAAAATGGGATACAAAATGCTCCACACAACATAATCTGAAATAACTAACTAGGTGTCAACATAAATAGTTTTTATCAAAATTCCATTATTATGGTATTAGATGAATAGTGATCAAATAGCATAGGAAAATAGAGTAAAAGACGCTCTATCTTTTTATGAAAGAAGAAAATTATTTCGAGCTTTCTGCAAGCAAAAAAAGTACCACTGCCCGAACTTTTGGTATGCCCTACGTAAGCTGATAGCAAGCGTCAGTCGTTAAGCTTGTTGTGGTAGGATAAAAAAAAAGCTTTATTGTTGGTCTTATAATTATACAATTGATGTTCGTAGAACTTTCTACTTTATATCAAAAGTTTTGTTGATTTGACACTTATCAAGTTCTGAATGAATATCATTAATGAACCAATGACTGAGCTGCAATTCGACATCGTCAACTTGTATTTCACAATCGATGTGATGAGCCTGGAAACATGGCTGTCCATATATTTGATATTTATTCCATACAGAATTAAAGAAAGGCAAATATTCGTCTTCTGTCGTTCCAATCTGTACTTCGGATAAACAACCTGGTCGAGCACGATTCATACGTCGCTGCATGATGAGTTTTTTCTTAGATTCAGGAACATGGATAAATAGTACACGATCTAACATCTCGCGTACTACCTGTTGTGTCAAGAGTAGATTGCCCTCAACCAAAATGAATTTTTTTCCGGTTGTATATTGCAATAATCGAATATGATCGATTAACTTTTGCCAATCAACAGCTTCCGGACGACTACGATCGATATTCTTTTTTTGTGACCAACGAGCTGGAAGAATTGCTAGCTCGTTTTCTGATAATTTTGGAAGTTGTTCATCCGATAACAAAAAATCATCTTGTTGCACCAATGCAGTATTATATGTTTTGCTCAAAGCTTGTGCCAAGATAGATTTACCTGATCCAGTGCAGCCTATAATGCCGTATATACGAGGCATACTACTCAAGGATCTGGTTAACTCTACTAATTCATGACGTTGTTCGATTTCCCATCGTGTCAAATCGATAATAAAACGAGGTTGTTCTCCACTGTCCAAAGTAGACAATGGAACCCTGTAAAAGACATGATTATGCTCAAGTTCGAGCTCTTCACCTGCTACGAAATGTAAATGTAGCGTACTTTTTGGTGATCCTGGAGGCGGAATATGAAAGAAAGAATGTATTTTTCCTGATACCGATGGTGACCAATGACCAACTGTAATAAGCCATTGTTGTACACATTGTTCTACCTGTTTTAAATGATCAATGTGATGACGATCGAGATCAAGAAAGGTGCACAGAGGTTTAACTGATGATGTTGTAATAGAGGATTGAATTAAAAAATTAGTTGGATCAGGCGATCCAGCCAAAATAGGTAACGATAAGAAATCTGTATGTGTACGACCATACCATACATTGAAACGTAAACCATTTGTTTCTTGAAGACATTCTGATAATGATAAAGATGATAGTTGTGATACATCAATTTGACACAACCACAACAATGATGGCATTAAAGCATAGTCACCTACACGATACATCAGGCCTGCATTGACCAATATTTGTCGTTCATCACAATTTTCGTCAATAAACCATGGAGGCTGATAATTATCTAACCATAATGGACGAAATTCACGCATATATGATGAACGTGGAATTTCAATAAATTCACGTTCAATTCGATTGAGTGGACACATCCATTTTACTCGTTCTTCTTTGAAATATTGATGAATTTTCTCAAACGACTAAAATAAAATTACAATTGTCGGAAATTACACGAAACAGTTGTCATTAACGAACCATTTTTATTGAGCATCCTTCTTAACTAATTATAGGATGACAAATATCAAGAGAAAGATAAATGAAAACCTTCCAAAAGATCAACATATTGTCCTAATGACTCGGACAAAATAGGTCGCTCGGAACTTTGCATACGTGTCCCTTTCTGAATAACCAGATTTACAAGTTACATCTTCTCCATCTTCAGAAAAATGTAGAACCCTTGACCCTATAGAAAGCATCGTTTTAGACCAATTATTTCATTATTAAAGAAACTATCCCCACACAAATAGAGTCACTAAGTACATCTCATGTATTCGATTATACTTTTTGATTGTACTACATGGATGGTCGCATTGATAAATGGTGTGCAAAGAAGTGATATGAGTTGAGTTACAAAAGAGAAGCTCTTGAGGATAACTATATCATCTCAACAGTTGATGTATAAGAGCTATTACTATCTGATGCATGAACAGTTTTGAAGAAAAATGTCAGACATAAAGACCAAATGATAATTATTACAAACGATTGATTATTTAATTGTCGAAAATAGCCACTTACCTGCATGCAGCTTATTGAAGACGTCGTATTCATTAAGATGGTCTGACGTACACTCTAAAAAAAAGGTGTTTTACAGAATCTTTCAAAAATGTTCTCGGAACTGTGGAGAATCTAAAAAACAGATTTGCAGATTTACGAAACTTTCGAAGTTTCTTTCCTGGGATACAATCTCCGAACCTTCTCATGCGAAACCTTTTTTTGACACATTGTTATGGGTACCCGACGCGGTACCTACATCAGTATAATTATCAAGAATTTACGAAATGCCATATCAGGTATCTTAATAAGGTTTTCTCTATATTTTATCATTTTTTAGAAAAATAACTCTCCCGCCATCAACTTCCGCTATAGATGAGTTTATTTTCTCTTACTTTTGTTTAATTGTTTGAAGAATATCAATGGAAGGGATGCAAATTTATATATAGATTGCGCCCTAAGTTTTAGCAGTCGCCAAATTCCGTGAATTCTAAACTCTTGAGGAATCCACGGGATTCAAAAAGCATTAATATTCATAATTAAAGCATGAAACAAAATAGGAGAGCTCAAGGAAGTCAAGGAACCCAAGAAATCCCAAGGAACCCAAGAGGTCTCAAGGAAGTCAAAGAATCCAAGAAATCCCAAGGAAGTTAAGGAAGCCAAGGGGTCCCAACTAGGGGTACTCAAAGCTCAGCTCTAGCTCGAGCGCTCACTTATTAAAACAGCTCACTTCAAATGAGCTGAACTGTTCGATCAGCTCTTCTGGGTGAGGTGAACTTTTTAAATAGCTCAGTTCCCATGAGCTAAGCTGTTGCAAAAATTCAGCTCGTTTGAAAGAACTGCCGTGTATCTTCAATTTTTATTATAGGAAAGTAGCCTAAGGTCCTACTATACTGAGATAGCTAGGAATATTTGACTTTTGCCACAAATCAACACGCTAGGGTTCTAAAGTCCTGTTATAGAAGGACATCCAAGGACCCACTAGACCTACAATACGGATGTAACCTAACTCACTAGAATTCTAGTATATAGAGATACTCCTACCTCCTCTACCAGTATTATACGGGGCACCCTGTGATCCTCCAATCCGGTTATACTCCGATGTGTTTAGGTATTCTAGTCATATTAGAAAGCTGTGTCAGGAGATTTCAAACGTCTAACCGCAACAATCTATCCTAGCAACCTATGTCACTATCGTAGTACCTAACAGAAATGGATAAAAATATTCTTGAAATCATATTTAAATCACACAAGACCTAACACTAATATATATAAATGTTTTTAAAATTAATTTTGAACTATACAGGACCTGATAGTAACGGATAAAAATAATTTTAAAATTAATTTTAAATGATACAGGACCTAATAGTCATATATATAAATAATTTTAAAATTAATTTTAAATCATACGGGACCTAACACTGGTATATATAAATATTTCTAATAGTACTTTTGAATCATTTGTAGACTTAAGTGTAATATAGGAAAATATTTTTTGAATTTATTTATTATTTTTGTTGTGGTGATGGTTGTTTGTAACAGAACTGGATGAATAACTTATTGTCGTATGTTGTATTAGTTAAATGATAAAAAAAAGTTGGGACATCCGGCCAGACTGCTCAACCCCATATATATATATATATATATGTAATGGAAAAGGAAAAATCCCTAAGACGCACAACGAAGGAAAATACCTATGACAACATATAAAGAAGAAGAGAAGAGAGAAAGAAAAAGACCAACACATATATATAACAGGAAAGGAAAAGGCCCATGACAACAAGAGAAGAGAAGGAGAATATATATGTGTAAGAACAGAAAAGAAAGAGAAAGAGAAAGAGAATGATAAACACACGATAATGGTGAGGGATATGTAACAGTATTGTAGGTTTTATCGCTCGGTTTTCCAACTTTTCACATATAAAAAATACTACTAGATGACATTTACAATTAATTTTGCATCATTCCTAAAATTCAGTTTCAAAAATATTTTCATATGTAAGTAAGGTGTCTATTGAGATCAGAGCCCGCACGAAGGGTTTCAGTTTGGGAGGATGTAACGGGTTGTGAATGAGCGCAATACTTTTTGATAGGGAGTAAAAAGGTATTTAGAGCAAAATTTGCTTTGAAAAACAAAAATTGTTCCAAATCAGCTCCCGTCACTGAAAAAAATAGAAAAATTTCAAATTATTGGAGGGGTATACGTTCCGCAACACCCACCTGTCGTTAGCGCGGATATTGATAAGTGGACTAGAAAACCTAAGCACGTCCTTCTATAACAGGAGTTGAGGACCTAAGGATACCCCGTATACTACGGCTAGAGGACCCAGGACTACCTTCATATACTCGGGCCACAGCATCGAAGGATACTTCTCTATAACAAGACTTGAGAGCCCTCGGATGTCTATTCGTAGTAGGACTTAAATACACTTACCTATCTTAATATACTAGAACCTTAGGCTACTTTCCTATAATAAAAATTGAAGATACACGGCAGTTCTTTCAAATGAGCTGAACTTTTGCAACAGCTTAGCTCATGGGAACTGAGCTGTTTAAAAAGTTCAGCTCGTTCGAAAGGAGCTGATCGAACAGTTCAGCTCATTTGAAGTGAGCTGTTTCAAAAGTTCAGCTCGTTCAAAACGAACTATTTGACCAGCTCAAAAGTTCATTTGAACCGGCTCATGAGTTTGAGCTGGCGTACCCCTAGTCCCAACAAGGGGGTAAAAGCTGATGATGCCTGATGGAATCACATGTGATCCTAAGTGATTACAAGTGATTCCAGCTGACTCCAATCAAATTTGAAATCAGTGAAATCAGCTGACTCTGACTAACTTCGACTGATTCCAACTGATTTCGACTGACTTCACCTGACTCCGACTGATTCCAGCTGACTTCATCAGATTCCAACTAACTTCAACTGACTTTAAGTGACTTTGGAGTCAGTGAAGTCAGGTGTTTTCAAGTGACTCCAACTGGCTCCGTCTGATTTCTAAAATCCGAAACTGGTCGGAATCTCTGCTTTTAACCAAGGAAGTCAGCGGATCCCAAGAAATCCCAAGGAAGCCAAGAAATCCCAAGGAAGCCAAGAAATCCCAAGGAAGCCAAGAAATCCCAAGGAAGCCAAGAAATCCCAAGGAAGCCAAGAAATTCCAAGGAAGCCAAGGGGTCCCAAGGATGCCAAGGGGTTGCAAGGAAGTCAACGGGTCCCAAGGATTCCAAGGAAGTAAAGGTGCCTCAAAGAAGTCCAAGGAAGTTAAGGAATCCAAGGAATCTGAAGGTAGTCAAGCAAGCCAAGGGGTCTCAAGGAAGTCAGGAAATCCAAAGGAAGTCAATTCGTCTCAAGGAAGTCAAGGAGTCTAACAGATCCCAAGAGAATCAAGGAATCTTAAGGATGATGGTGGTTCTTTATTGACAGTGAACGTGTATGGGCAGTTATCTGACTAAGAGTGTGTGCGTTTATGTATTGTGATTGAATGCATGACCACATGTCGGAGTGCTGGTGACTGTATAATATACCGACATCGTGTTGAAATCGAAGTCATGCAGTAAATGAAAGTGAGTGCCTAACAACAGAGCTTCTAGTTAGCGAGTAGTGACAAATAGCAAGTTACTGGCAAGATATCTTGAATAATCTCGAAACGTCCAATAACGATATCAATGAATAAAAACGGTTTTAGTCAAACTTTTAGAACCACTGATCCTCAGATGTCGGTACATTAATCATGAACCTTAAGTAAGAAAGCTGCAGTATTGCTGTAAATTAGAGTTGCCCCATAAACTACAATCTGAAATATTCATTCTGATACCAAATTTTAGGCATATTTTCATTCCTCCAATTCGAATATTTCATCATATCCTTCCCTCTGATCGACTTTCTCAAAATCCGTACAACCAGTGACTTCGTGGGATATGTGAGCTTCCTTGGACTCTTTAGGCTATTAGCAGGCCGCGAGCTCTTTAAAATCGTTCTGGACTTCTGGGGCTCCTTGAACTCCTTGAAGTTTCTTAGATTCCTTGGGATCCCTTGCCTTCCTTGACTTTCTTATGATTCCTTGACTTCCTTGGACTCTCACATTTTCTTTCATGCTTCAATCATGAATATTAATGCTTTTTGGATTCCGTGGCTCCCTCAGGAGTTCAAAATTCACAGAATTCGGACAGGTCTTCGGTTTCGGATTTTAGAAATCAGGCGGAACCAGTTGGAGCCACTTGAAATCATCTGACTTCACTGACTGCAAAGTCACTTGGAATCACCTGGAGTCACTTGAAATCACATGTGATTCCATCAGGTATCATCAGCTTTTACCCCCTTGCATTATATAGTATCAATGTACTACCGATCAAGTCACTGTGTAAATGACTGCGAAGAAAAAAAGTACTTCCGATGTGTCATTGATGGAAAGTTAAGTAAAGAGAAAAATTTCATATGCGTATTATACATTTGGCCATTGCATCACTCTTTGTCAATAATGACTAATGTCAATACTAATATCAGATTTTTCCTTTTACATAAGTTTCCATCAATGACACATAGGAAGTGCTTATTTTCTATCTAACTACATTTACACAATGACGCGATCGATACACTCTAAAATAAAAGATGTCGCAACGAGCATCTCGTATCTTATTCATGTGTTCGCCGCTGGATGCGACACTTACTCTCGAAAATTATTTAATCGAAAGTGAAGAATTTTTCTATTTTAATATTCAGTTAATGTTTATAATTCGTATTTTTAGTTTATAACTAACATTATGATGAATTATCGCATTTGTGGAGTGTTATGTCTTTGCATAACAGTGCTGCTTTGGTGTAGTTGGCATATTATTGGTCGAAACTTAGTGACACATCTTTCGCCTTTGACAATTCTTACCTTTCGATGTGTCTTTGCTTGTCCTATTTTGTTTGTTACAGCCTGGCTTCTCGATCCCATTGGTATCCGAGATGTGCCAAAATCCTCTCTGAGGTGGTTATTTATTTTAGGTGTTTTATTGATTGGTGGCAATTCATTTTTATTTATACTTGGACTGAAATGGACGTCTGCATCGGAGGCTGCTGTCACTCAACCATTGATAACCGTATTTGTTACTTTATTAACTATGGTATTTCCTGTTTATAGTAGTACTAAACAACAATATAAGTATAAAAGACATACATTATTGCAAAAGATTGGAATAGCATGTTCTGTGTTAGGTGCTATATGGATATTGATAAGCAAAGCATACATTTCATCACCATTGCCATTACAATCACCGTCAAATTTTCAAACTGATCGAATGCTTGGATTCATGTGTTTGATTGGCAATACATTCTGCATGAGTGTATACATATGTTTACAATTCTCGATTTTATCAAAATTTTCGCCTGCTACAATAACTGCCTATTCATATGTTCTTGTTACACCGTTAGTTATTGTAATGAGTCTTACTTCAGAAATCAGTAATGGTACAAGAGAATGGATGAATATTAGTCTTCCGCAACTATTTGGTTTATTGTATAGTGGATTATTCGCCACAGGTATAGCTAGTATATTATATTCATATGCAAATAAATGGTTACATCCAACAGTATGTAGTCTATCAGCTGCTTTGCAGCCTCTGACAACATGTATTTTGGGTGTCATTTTTCTTGACGAGCACTTATCATTTCAACAAATTATTGCAACTGTATGCATCATTAGTGGTGTTGTACTCGTTCTATTAAATGGGAGTGATGATGATACATCTGATTCCGAAGAAAAATTATCTTTATCAAAAATAGAAATATCGGCATCTCTTCAGAAAAACAGTTTATCTATACGTATTTTCACTGCATCTATTCTTGTTGGGTTAGTCATTTTTTCTTTTTATATGATGTCAAATAATACATGTATCATATCGAAGAACGACAAAAAAAATATAGCCGAAATTGAAAGATTACAAAATACTCTATTAGAAACAGTAAAAAGACAACAAGCTTACCGAGCACGGTTGGGTGAGGTATCTTGTACTTTACATGGCGTGGGACCAACTGGTGGATTTTGTCGTCAACCAGGTCGTCCAAGCGATGGTGGTCATCATCTTGATCGAAAACTTTGTTTAGAATTGGCTCATTTATTTGCTGGATCTACTATTTATGATTTAGGTGCTGGTATGGGTCAATATACTCAATGTTTGCGCGAAGTAGCTAATATTGATAGTTTAGCTTTTGATGGAGCCGAAAATATTGAAGCAGCTACTAATGGCACAGTTCGCTTCATGGACTTGTCAGAACCCCAACCATGGGAAGTGTTGGGAACACGTGATTGGGTATTATCATTAGAAGTAGCGGAACACATACCAGCTGCTTTTGAGTCGGCCTTTTTGTTTAATATAGATCGTGCTAATCGCAAAGGTATTATATTGAGTTGGGCGATACGAAACCAGACTGGATATCATCATGTTAATTGTCGTAACAATTCGGAAGTTATATCTCTTCTTACGTCAATGGGATACCGATATGATGCATACCAATCAAACAAAATTCGATCTATACTTGATCTATGGTGGTTTCGAAAAACACTTATGATTTTTCCACGCGTCTCTGTCATATAAAACTGAATTAAATGTGTTAAATATAATAAATCCAGATTATTATCAGTATTGATTTCAGTTTCTTTTGTTTTTTTTGATTATACTTTTTTTTAAAACATAGTTATCTTTTGTTGATGTTTCATCATACTTATAATAACTAGTATTCATGTATATGTCTCAAATATTACCATGATATTTTAATATGAGTTATTAATTTTAGTCTAAATGGGACTATGTTTACATACTACTCTCACTGTGCTGACTATAAGAAATCTTTCAATGTTGTGCAGAATTTTTATACATATACAACTTTTCCTAATGCATCTTAAAAAATTCGAGATTTTATCTAACACATGTGCCGAAATACGCATCACAAACATTTTTGGATATCTGCTATAGTTAAACTGCTGCACTTATATTAACATTTTACCATTACATTAGAGCATCTCAGTAATCCAAAAGTACAAATTTTTACATTCAATTGAGCCAGTTGATAATTATTCTTATTATATTTAAACAAAAAACATTTCTTTGAATTAGAGATAATTATTTCCTATATAATATATTTCATTCGTGTTCTAAAGTTTTGAATGCGTAATTAGTTTTGGTTTCTAACAGAATTATTTCTATTAATGAAAACATGACACCTTTTCTCTAACTACATTGCATCAAGTATCTTATTCACATCATTCTTTAATAGTTTCAATTTGAGAGCTATGTTCAGATTTCCAAAAAAAGAAATTTACGAAAATACCAAAATTTTTATAATTATGTCAAATGCATATAAAAAAAAAATATCTGTTCAACAAACCCTTCTCGAAAAAAAAGAAGAAATTTCAGTAGAGTCGGTAATTACTAGGAAATTTCGGTAATTACTAGGAAATTTCCATAATTTCCATGTTTACACGGTATGCATATGGTAGAATAAGCGTATGTTTGACGATCACTACCCCAGACAATAGAGGAAATTTCAGTAGAGCCGGTAATTACTAGGAAATTTCGGTAATTACTAGGAAATTTCTAGAATTTCCATGTTTATACGGTAAAGACATGATAAAAAAAGCAAATTTTTGAGGATCCTACCCCCGAAAAAAAAGAAGAAATTTCAGTAGAGTCGGTAATTACTAGGAAATTTCCATGTGTACACGGTATGCATATAGTAGAATAAGGGTATGTTTGACGAATGAATATCACATTAAAATCGCACTAAATTCGTTGCTTTCAAAATAGTAATTATATAGTTTTGTTCAGTTTCTTATGCTCTTTCATATGAAAGAGTTAGAATTTTAAAAATAAATTGGAATTCTATTAATTAATTAATAATTAATAAACTCCAATGTAAGTATAAGTGCTTTACACCAAAATGTAGCCCATTAAATTTTACATCGAATGGTATATAGAGCATCTTGCAGCTATCGTGAAATAACGTAAAAAATAGTCAAATACTAAAAATGTGCTAAACTTTTTTCCGCTGGAGAAAAAGTTTTTGTCTAATAAAATGTTAAAAACATGTACTTCAGAGAACGTTCATATCTCAGTTTTGTAGACCGTTCTGAGATCTATTGAAATTATCATTTGGATACCTTCAATAAGTTGTCCTTGACGAGAAATGAAAAAAATAAAAAGTGTGCTAAACTTTTTTTCCCCACTTTACATAGTTTGTCAATAATGACTAATATCAATATTGATGTGAAATTTTTCCGTTTACACAAGTTTCTTTCATATTTACACAATGACGTGATCGGAAATAGTTACATATTATATAATGCGTCATGATTATTTTTATATTAATAAAAAGAATCGAATCTTATGAGGGAGTATCATCAACGTATAAATCATTTTTGAGTCAATACTTTGTGCATAAAAAGATCTCAGTGAAGCGATGATAAGTGATACTAGCTCTTCGTTTCAGAGTTAAAGCCATTTTACTGAAATTTTAGCGTATTTCTAAGTATATACACGAAAATTGAACGACAGTATTTAAACCTGAATTTTCATCTATAGATAAAGTCTAATAGTACATAACATGTCCGAAAAATTTTAGTCCAACCAGATGTTTCCTTTACAGGATAATAAATTTTCAAAAAGTACTCGTATTTTTCTCGAGAGCTTTATTATCTCGTGAAGGAAATATCTGATTGGTCTGAAATTTTTCGGACATGCTAGGTATCATTAGACATATTTATAGGTTAAAATTCAGGTTTAAATACTGTCGTTCAATTTTCGTGTAGATACTTAAGCATAGGCTAAAACTTCAGTAAAACGGCTATAACTCTGAACGAAAGGGCTAACAGCACTTATCCTCGTTTCACTGGGATCTACTTATGCGAAAAGTATCAGCTTAAAAGCGATTTATAAGTTGGAGACACTTCCTCGTTCGAATGTAATCTACATACAAAGTTGCATTGCCCTTTCATTGATATTTTTAAACAATTAAACAAAAGTAAGGAAGAATAAACTTATATGAAACCCTATTTTAGCTTTTTAATAGAGAGAATTAATTCTAAATAGTTATTTTCACATTCTCTATCTTATTATGCTCATGTTTATTTTTATTATCATTCGAATTATTTTCTAATCTACATAAAGAGACTGAAGGTAAAGATAATATTATGAATTGATTAAGTAAAATAGAATTGGTGTATATAAGATCGATTTCCTGCAATTGTTATTCGTTGTTGATGAAAACTGTACATTCTTGGTGAAACTGAATTAAATCACGGTTCTATATCCAAGAATCTTTTGTGGCTGAGAATATTCTGCTTTTTTAAAAAAATTTTTCAGCACAGCCCCAAACGGGTTAAAATGTGGAACTCACATATCCATATAAGTTATGAGCGGTGTTACTGTATATTTTTATAATGTTATTACTCTAAATTGATAGATGTATATTTGCAACAAAATTTTAGATGAAAAAGAACAACGTTAAACCACAGCAACCATTTATTATCACGCGTCTGCTGTAATGGGGAAATGTTTCTAGTGGAGGTCTGTAATGAGAACCTGTCTGTAAGGAGGGAGCTGAAAAACCTCGACTTAAAACTTACACTCACTATTTTTCTTCGAAAAAAAACGTGAGTTCCACAACAGAAAAGTCTTTCGTTCATATTCAGTATGAAGTCTTGAAGAACCAGTACTGATAGTTTTATAACTTTTGTGAGAGTAGAATATTTTTTAAGAAATTTGGCAAATTAGCTTAATTTTTTGTAGTTTGTGTTAATAACAAAACAGAATCGAGGCAATATGATAATAAAACATCTTTAATCTAGAATATTGTTTTTATAAAAGTAAAGAAGTTAATTTTTCAACATAGGAGATATCTAATTGTCAAGTTAATCTTTCTCAAATTGATAAACTGAAACGTATACCTAACTGCGATTTTATCTTTGATATGAGTACTAATTCTATAATTTTATGTGTTTTATAGAAAAAAAATGAATTCTTCAAATGTTTATCTTGTGACTGGTGGTGAGTACTCGTTTTTTTTGTTTTTATTATTAAAATATTTTATTCTTTCTTATTTGACTAATAAGGAGCTGGATTCGTCGGTAGTCACCTGATTGATCGTCTACTTGAACTCAATATCGGCTCAGTTATTTTATTGGATAATTTCGATGATTACTACTCACCTGTTGTTAAACAACAAAATGTTACATTACTTAAAGCTCGTCATAATGGTCGTGTACTTGATGGTAGTTTTAATATTATTCAAGGAAGTATCAATGATGAACAATTGCTCACTATTATTTTTAATAAATACAAAATAACACACATTGCTCATCTTGCAGTATGTAATTATTTTGATTCATTCTATCGATCTAATGAGCTGTTTATCTTTGGTTTTTTTATTTAGGCACGTGCTGGTGTTCGTTCATCAATAAGTGATATTCATTATTACATGAAGGTAAACAATTTGGGTACACAATTATTACTTGATTTTGCTTCATTATACAAAATAAAAGTGTTTGTTTTTGCTTCAACTTCAAGTGTCTATGGTCAAACTGATACTATTCCATTTGTGGAAACAGATTCATGTGCAAAACCATTGTCACTTTATGCAGCAACAAAACGATCAGCTGAACTTCTGTCGCATGTTTATCATAATTTATATGGACTTAATGTAACTATCCTTCGTCTATTTAATGTGTATGGACCACGTGGTCGACCTGATATGATGCCATTCAAATTAATGCGTGCATGTATCGATCCTACATATATTGTTGATGTATTCGATAATGGTGAAATCAAACGTGATTGGACATATATAGATGATGTTGTTCAAGCTTTTGTTACTGCACTCGAATTACAACTTGGTTATGAAATTATCAATATTGGATGTGGAAATCCAATTAAATTGTCTACATTTATTGAATATATTGAATCATTGTCTAATAGACAAATTTCAACACGTCCAATGAAATCGTATCAAACAGAACCATCGATAACTTATTGTAACAATTCAAAAGCACGTTTGATGTTAAATTTTTTACCGACAACAAATGTATATGATGGATTAGAGAAGACTTGGAATTGGTTTCAACAACAGTATGGAAATAACAATATTGGTGGTTATGAATCAATTTGATATCTAACAAAGAATTATTATACCACTTATAGTTCATCAAACTCTTTTCATAATCATATATTTATAAATATCTAAAATAAGTTGGATATTTAATGACTTAAATCAGAAATAGAGAACATTTCGAAATAAGTCAACAAAATTTGTTTTAAGAATATGAAAAAACTACTTGTTAAATTCATATTTAACGTTTTACTTACTAGATTCAATAAGCAGGTATATGGGGTCTTATGCAGGAATATAAATTTAGAATTCTGTTTATTTCTCTGGAAAAAATTTTGTCATAAAAAATTCGTAGACAGAAAGAGGTTCTAAAATGTCTTCATCGAATCCTGATTAGACGTCTACTTTTTGAAGCTATATCTTTTCTGAAGAGTTCCAAGGCACATTTTTCAAGCTTTCTAAAAATTTCATCATGGTATTGAAAGATTCACAAACTTCACAAGAATCTCATACAAGTCTCGAACTTTTCTTTTTTTGCACTATATAATTAACAAATCAATTGCTAGTGTGTACTAAAACAGATGAATAAAAAAAGAGGGATATTCGGCGTATGTCCCATTGTTGTCAGTGTGTTTGTCCTGCAAAGTGCTTGATAGAGAACCCGCTGAGAAAGAAAATATACACGTTAACTGAGATCGCTGGTGATAAAACATTAAACCCACTGGACCGACTTGATGTACTTCCAACCAGAAAATCTTACTGATGAAGTGGCCACACGATATTCATTCGTTCATGCGTAAGCGTGCGGACTTGCCCTGATCGTGCATGATCAAGTAGCTGCCACTTCCACCATCAGGCACGATCTTCTTGTCGTACGCGCGCACGCGAATATCTGGAATATTTATTGAGTGATAGGGAATATCTTTTTTTCTTATTCAATGCAAATCATTTTCAATCACACAAACATAAACATCGTTAATTTACCGTCTATTCAATATTAAATTTTAGTACTCGATGATCCCCACAATCAGCGACATAGAGATTGCCGCGTCGATCGAATGATAAACCAAAGGGATAATATAATTGATTCGACTGTCCTCCTAGACCACTTACACAAGTAATTACTCTTCCCTGTATATCTCCTTTTGGCCAACGCATAACTCGATTATTCACTTGATCAACCACATAAACAGTGCCCAATTGATCGACAACTACTCCTGCAAGAAGTGACAATTGTGAAAGACTATTTCCTTTTCCTTGATCACAAGCGATAACAATGCCTTCTTTTACACCTTTTTCCCATTTCATCACACGATGATTTCCGACATCAGACACGTACACTGAGTGATTTCGATCGACAAATACGTAATTGGGATTATAGAGTTGATAGGGACGATTTCCATATCCATTCCCACCTGCAACCACTGTTCTTTCAGTATCACCCATTCTATATCGTCTCACTTCATGTTTTCCCCAGTCAATGACATAGAGATATCCATTCTCGTCCATTGTCAAACCGATGCAAAAAATGTTCGAAATGATTATTTCTTCACTAACACCATTTCGACGTGGCCATCGAACTACTCTTTGATTCTCGTAATCGCAGATAATGAAACTATCTTTCTTTTTGTCTACAATCACATCATAAGGATAATTCAACTGATTAGCTCCATTTCCCCTTCCACTTCCACCGGCAACTACTTGGCCACTCGTTGCATTCCGTTTCCATTCCACAATACGGTGATTATAACGATCGGTAACATAAATTGTTTGATCATTACCGACATACAAACCTATTGGGCCACTGAGTTGATTGATTTCACTACCTAGTCCATTTCCTCCAGCTACCGTGAGACCATTTCGTATCCACTTTGCATTCAAATGAATATCAATAGCAGGTGCTCTTGGTGGTACTTAAAATACAGAGAAGTAAATGTCATATCATAAATCTTCAATAGTAGACCATGAGCTGGAACCCTTTTAGGCTTTCTCTAACCTCAATGTTCTCTGTCGAATGAGATACGAATGAATTGAAACGGAATTGGACATCTCGAGTACTTCCCTTGTAAGTCTAGGAAACTTCGAATAGAATTCAAAGAACTGTTCAACTTGAACAGTTTAAAGGCTTACTTGAATTTTAGAATTGAACGGCATTTTAGGGAATTGGGAATGCACGAAATTTATAATAATGATGAGATTGATCTCGCAATGTTCAAGTGCGCTATTAGCACCACAGAAAAATATCTAAAATCTTAAGTTTTATTTGTTCTTTAGTTTTATCTTAAAATAGAATTTATCTTTTCTTTTTTCTGCATTCAAAACTTGTCTTATCTTATCACGCTTTTTTTCTCTATTTTACAGCTTTACATGTTAGAATTTTATTTTCATTTTCATTTATTCATTTGTTAAGCTAAAAATGCGACAACAATATGGATACATTTGTCTTCTACTATTATTTATTTCTGGATATAAAACACAAGATAGCACATCAACATCACCTCTTCCTGATTGGAATGGTGATCCAAATTTATGTACAATTAATTCACCAGTTACACCTTCATCACTACCTCCACCACCATTCCCAATATTTTCAAATAAAGCTGAATTTGCACTTGAAATTGTTGAAATTGATCGTGTTTTAGGTGTTCCAATAAGTTCAAATATGATTTTATATGAATATCTTTATGATTATGATGCTAATAAAGTAATTATCGTTAAAAATAAAAATGGTTTTATTGATACCGAATATATTTATTATAACATATTAAAAAATTCAACTTATTTAAGAGGAGAATTTTGTATAGTAACAGCCGTTCCAGTAAATGAACCTATGAGTATGTTTAGAGAAAAATTTCTTTTTTTTGTTTTTATAGATTCTATATATTATTTTATTTTTATGTATTAGATGGTGGATCAGCAATACAATTACCAGATGGTACATGGCATGTTCGTCCATTAAATGAATATTTATTATTTTCTAGTAATAGACCAGGTGAAGAAACTACACCAATATATCTTGGTAAAGATATAATACGTGGAATTCCAGTTGATAAATGGCAAAGTTGTTTGATCAGTAAAAAAGATTATCGAACAGTACGACGTATATGGTATTTTGCTCAACAAGGTTTTATAATGCCAACTGGTCCTGTTGGACAATATGCTGTTCCAATTCAAGCATTAATTAGTAGTTCATATACTTTTCCAAATGGTACATCATGGGTTGAAATTGATCAAGTATTTAATATTCATTCATTTCGACCTGGTATTATAGAAACAGCTAATGCATTAGCACCACCAAAAGGTGTTTTTTGTTCTAGTGGTGAAGGTCAAAATTTAATATCACTTAAAGATGCTGGTGTTAGTTGGCCAGATCGTTTTAGTGTTCGTGTTGAAGCTTCATCATCACGTAGTGCACAATGGCAAAGATTTCATTTATATTATGATAATGGTCGTGAGAGTATTGGAAGACGTTTACGTTATGATTATATGCCAGTTGGTGCTGAAGATTTTGTAACAGTTATTCATGATTATAATGATCAAATAACTTATACTATTGATCGTCGTTTAGGTTCATGTAAAATCGATCAAGGTGTATCAATACCAGATGTTAATCCTATTCGTGATCCAATTCGATTTTTTATTAAAAATGAAGATAAATTTATATTTAATCCACCTGAAAAATCTTGGGAATTCAATGGATATCGACGTAAGAAAAGAGTTAAATTTTTGTTTTGAAATTTTTTTTTGTTGTTCTTTGAAGCATGTCGTGGTAATTCTATTCAATGTACAATATTAACAACATCAATAGATTATTTTCCTGTTATAATTGATTCAGATACAGATAAACCAACAGGTGAAACATGGGTAGCAACTAATGTTGAATATGCTTGGTCAATGCGTTCACCAACTGCTCGTCCACCATCTGGTCAAACTAAACAATTTGATTATCCAGTCAGTTTATATTTAAAAATGTATCGATTTCAAAATCCAAATGAACCATCACTACTTAATATTCGTACAGAAGATATTGAATATGAATTTTATGAAATGTCTCATGATAGAAGACAAAATGATTTTGATACAAGTATATGTTATCGTTCACTTGATCAACCTTATCTTCATCTTGGTTTTGTACTCAAGCCAAATAATGATACTCTTGTAGATGGAAAATATTTAGAGAGAGATCTACTTGAATTGAATGTACGATTTCGTCTAGTAGATGCAATGCAAATCAGTCGATCACGTCTTAGTGATGTTGAACTCGATCATATTCAATCTGATAATAGTGTCTATGTTTTATTCACTCTCCTTGGTCCAACACCATTCTCAACCGGCAATGTACCATCAGTTGAAACAGCTCAAAATAATCTGGAGGCGAAAATCAATGCAGGTGGATTTACATTTGAAATGACACTTATCAACGATGAAAATACAAAAGTACAATTTAAAGCTGTACCCGATTCTCTCAAAGCTTTTCAACAATTTATGTCGATTCATGCTGGTTCAATTTTGAATTGCAATACTTCTAATACCAGCGTCATCACTTCTACTCCTTCTCCTATTACTAATCCTACTACTACTACTCCTCCTTCTATTACTAATCCTACTACTACTACTACTCCTACTACTCCTACTCCTCCTTCTATTATTACTGATACTACTCCTACTTCTCCTCCTACTCGTACCCCTACTACTACTTGTCCAGTTCAAATTACCAATGGTCCACCAATTAAAAAAGAAAAATATACAGGAGGAGCTCAAGCTGGTGGTATTATTGGTGGATTCATTGTTGGTATAGTTCTTGGTCTCATTGGACTTCTTATTCCTCAATATCTAAGAAAAAGATCAACATCATCAGGGGGTGGCAATGTAAGCTTTACCAACAGGAGAGCAGAAGCATCTTTAACTATGCAAGGTCCACGTGACTAGTGGGGTACGATTGATACTTTTCATATTGAACTTTATTATATATTGTTTTTCTCATTTTATTTAAATCGAATGTAGATTCTTTTTTTACTGAAATAAAATTCTTCATAAATCCGAGCGAAATATATTCATTCTCAAACACTATGTGTAGTATTGCATATTCTACTGTAAGAATATGTCGTATTCAAGATATATTCTAGTTTATCTACAAATTAGTCATTCATTATTTTGTTTTCTATGTGTAATTACATCTCTAACTGAGTTAAACAAATTCGAGTTTAATTTTTCTATCTCTTTCTAAAGATATAACATAGTCAACAAAGATCAGATTTAAATTACGTATTTAAAATGCATCTCGAAGTTAGATAGATAACACAGTTTATTTTTATCAACATGTAAAGATAAGAATTTCATTTCAATAATGTTACCTTCAAGAACTGTTGTTACTATTCTCTAGACTGAAAGGATAGGATCTAAAAAACAAAATTCACCTGTATCTGTCGGTAACGCGGTCAAAATGATCATGGAAATATAATACAAAGAATCACATGAAATTATTAAAAGGATATGATTTCTGTTTATCATGATTTTATGCTCCAAATTCACTTATAAAATTCTAATTAATTGATAAAGCACCTAATTGTTGATAAAACATTGAATAATTAAACAACGATCATTATTTTTAATCAGTACTGATGGACTAATTTAAATCATAATGAAGCGAATAAGAATAGGAAATTTTGTTTGAGTAATGAAAATATGATAAAATAATTTTATTTTACAATTATTTCGAGAAGAAAAAATAAATAAATAAATGATAAGAGTTTAAATGATATTAAAATATAATATTTAATATCAATTTGTAAAACGTTTTAAAAGAAAAAAACCGCCAATATTACCAACTAAAAGACCTAAAATAATAAATCCAATCCATAAACCCATAATTAATGGACCTGAACTTTTATAAATAATTTCAATATTTTCATTTTGTATAATTATTGGATCAGGACATTGAATAGGATCATCATATTTTTCAATAAGAATTTGTTTATTACATTGATTATTATTTTGATTTAAACTTGAAAAAAGAACATTAAGTGAATTTGATTGGGCTTTTAAATTAACTTGTTTATTAGAATATTTCGCTCGAAATATTAAACCATTCATATTAATAATATTATTAAGACGTTGAATAAGTGAATCTAATGATGATTCTTGAAGAGGATATTCAACAGGACCAATACGTGGTGGTGCATCAAGTAATGTAAATGTAACTATTATATCATTATTATTATTATCTTTATCAACAATAACATGTGAAATACGTATTGGTCGTAAAAACATTGCAAATATTAATGTTTCCCATATATGTAAACGTAAATAATTTATATTTTGTAAAACAGGATAATTTTTATCATTTATTATTTTAAATGATAAAACAGCAAGATTATAATTTTCTATTATAAAAAAACAAAAACACTAATAAAAATTTATTAAAAAGAAATTTTTTACCAGTTGGACCTAAAGATCTATAACATTCCGCTAATGTATAATCAATTTCAAATATAGTTAATGGATTTCGACGAAAATTAAAAGCAGCTTTAAGTAAAAACAAAAATTTTCTTTTTTTGCAATTTAATTTCACTTACTTATTTCAGATGAAAAAAGAATAAGACCAGATCTTGATTGTCTAATTATAAATTTCATTGGAATCCATTGTGTTAACTCTTCACCATTAACACGTGATGCCCAATACCATTCTTGATGTTGGATTGTATTATTTTGAATTAATTTTTCACCAATCCATACATGACACCAAACTCTATCTCGACATTGTTTTTCACCTGTATATTGATATTGAATATCATCCATTAAAAATAAATGTTGTGAATCACCCATTTGTATTAAATTAGGATTATTATCAACATTAACAGCATCACCAGTACTTGTATTTATATCACTAACTGTACATTGATGATTTGAATAATTATAATGATAACTTAGACCAACAGCAAAATCATGTAATTCAGTATAATGATACCATTGTGGTCCACCAAAAGGATCAGGATACCAAGTATCAAAACGACTGAATTGAAATTCTGTATCATATAAAGTGTGTGTACTTATTATTGAGTTATTTAAACTAGGCATAGATACTTCAGTATTTGTACTAACTCTGTCTGGAATATTTGATGGTACATCTTTCGTTAATGTTCGATTTGGACAATATACACCAGCTGGTGTTTCTAATGCTTGACGTTCTTCTCGTCGATTTGGATTTGATATATAACGAAAAACATTATATATATATGATTCTACAGGTGAAGATGGAGCTGTTGCATTTACTTCGATTTGTAAAATAAGACTCTCATTTACTGGTAAATAAGCTTGAAATTTGGTCACATCTGATACATGATATATAGCTGATACAGTTCCTTGTATATCATTAACATAAAAACATGATTTAAAAATATTCGTAGGTATACCACGTAATTCACCATTACCAATATAAGTAATACCCCAATTAGGATTTATTTGATTACGTTCATTGAAACCAAGGAGAACTGATGGTTTTAATATTAAAGATCTTTCAGCAATAACACTTGTTTGTGATTGAGGAGTAATTACCTTTCTAAAACATGCTTGTATTCTATTTGAATCGGCTCCAACAAAACCGACTGCAAACTCCTCATTAGTTGTAAAATCCCAGTAAAATTGTACTGAACCTAATGGATAAAAAATAAATATAATTTACAATGATATTATAATAATTAATAGAGATTACCTCCTTGAAAACTTTCTGTTGTAAGAGAATCGCGTGTTGGTGAGAATGCTTGTGATAAGTCCATTAGTCCATCTTCTGCTATTAACTCAGTTATGATTTCAAAACGTGATGGAATAGAACGCCAATTTGGATCCACAACAGGTGATGGTGGTGGACCTGGACATACTCGTGGATCGAGTTGAGCATTGTTTGAATTAATTATAATAATTATAATACATACTAGATATGCTAACAGTTTTAACATATTTTAAATCTAGTTTTTTTCTTTTATGTTAGTCAAAATAAGCTCTTCAACAAATGTTTTAACAACAATAAGAATTCTAGTGAGACAAACTTGGATGATAAGAAGAAGAATAAAGGATATTTATTTGCTCGTTTTATCTTATCATTTCTGTTGCCATCTACTGTTTGCCTTACGTTTTTGTCCATCTATTTAAATATACTTGAAGAAAGAACGAGAAAAAAAAATGAATATATGCTATTTTAAAAAAAGAAGCTAAATATATTCAGATTATCCTTGAAACATATATGTACTAATATTATTAAATTCGATAGTTTTTTCTTTTTTTTGTTATTTGTTTATCATACAAGTTATATTATATAATATGACAAAAAAAGAAAAAAGTATAATGATATTAATTCGTACATTATCCATTATGTCCTTGGCCTGATGTAATGCGACCTCGAAATAACTATATCGTTAATTGATCAGAAAGATCTGTTCTATCGAATAGAGCTGATAGATCGTAGAAATAAGAAAAGAGGCTTATATTCCCTCAACTGAAAGAAGGGTCTTACGAAAAAAAGTAAAATGCGTTTATTTGTGTATCGCAGATTAAAAGAACACATGTACTAAGATATATATGGGTACCTTTGGGTCCTCATGTATAGATAATGAAGAAGAGTTGTTCTGAACAACATTATGTCGTATATTTCATATGTGACTTTAGCAAAGCAGACAGGTAACATTTGATGATCAATGCGTTACTCAGCTTCACGATTTGATAAAGCTACTTCCAGTCAACGAGACATTGGAACCGATTAATGTAGTTTGTATGCTTAGTTTTAAGAAATAACATTTCATATTGGAAGGAAATATTGTTTGACATAATAGTGTGAAAGAGTGGTGTCACATATTCAGGATTTTGGAGATGTGGGATCTCTTGAGGGAGAAGTCACATCCACATTCGAGAGATGCAGTCATCGAAGATGTAAGATCTTTGCTAGAGATGCGCATCCCTCACATCCTCACTAAAGTCAGAGGAACTTTTTTTATTAAAAGATAATCATTAAAATTCTAAACAAAATCATACATGGTTATAACGAAATATTATTTTCGATCTATTTGAAAAAATTTAACTTTTAAATTTTCTTCTTTTATTTTGAAAAATTCTTGAAATCATGACCAAAAAAACAAAACCATTGATTAAAATGAAAGAGTTCATTTATCAAAACTCGATTTCGATTTACTTAGAAAAATTGGCTTTATTCAAGAAAAAATCCTTAAGAAGATCTTAAATGATGATCTCATGAAATTTTGCATTACACAAACCAGGCCTGCAGAATCTGTCGTAGTTTCCTTGCAGCACACAAAAAATCTGAAAAATTTTCCCAACTTTCAGAAATATACGTGTCAGAATAACTTTTTGTCAAAAATGTATGTTAAAGAAAATAATTCTGTTCTTTCCTCAATTCATGAATGTTTTTTCTTCAATGTATAAGACGGACCTACAAAAGATTAGTCTTGTTTCTATTCATTTTATTCAGCCGTACAGGTAATCCGAGGACGATGGTAACTTCAATCCTTCTTACTGTCTGACTCGACGGATGACTAATCACTTAGGCCTTATCAACTTCCATGGCTGATACTGTTCAAATTTTTCATGAAAGTATCAGCATTCATCTTTAGTTTTTAATCGACTGAAGCATTTTAATATAACACTGATTTTGCATCGGCGAAAACTCGAACTGGTTCTGAATGCTTTTTCAAAACTGATTTAAATAGCAGTTTTAGATCCAATTGATAAATATTTATTTCCTATTACTTTACCGTTTCACTTTTCAAAATAAAATACATTCGACAAGTTTACCGTAAAAAAATTTGAAATAAACGAAATATGGAAAAGACAGACTTGATTTCTTGCAAGGTCACTTTTGCAAGCCATCAGATTTATATTTGAATCGTTGGATTGTTGTATACTTTATTTCTACAGAAGTTGTTTGTTTATAACCAACAGAGAATATATGACGAATATCGAAAAAAAAATTTAATATTATAGCTACAGGTCTTCGATAGAGAGAACGATGTAGACTCTAGAATGAGATCAAAAAGTGATAATAATGGATTCAGAGGAGCATGGATATTTTCTGTTGGAGTATGAAATTTTCGCGTTAAATTTTATAATTTAATTCCCGTCTAGAAATAATTAAATTCCTGTCTCAGAACTTTTTCAGTATGGCTCAATTATATCTTATGTTTTCTTTTTCTTTCTGTTGCTTTAATTTCTGTGCATACATGACGCGTATAACGTGCATGTCTTTTGTTCCTTTCTTTCCTTTTATTTTCAGGTATTTCTCCAAACATTTTGTCTTTTTGATGGCATTCATATACTTTCCCTTTCGTCATGTTTTCTTTCAAGTGTGTTTAATTTTCTCTAGCTCATTCATGTAGACACAGTTGTCGCTTGGAAACAAAATAGTTTAGCATGAATGTATCACTACACTCCTCATTAACAAGAATAATTAACCTTTTCTTTTAGAGAAATTAAGTTTCCTTTTTGAAGATTGAGATACCGCTATTTAAGCTACGGTTACTTTTTCATTCAATAATTTTTTGTATTTTACCTTCGATTCAATATATTTTCTAGATATACAAAATATGGCGATCTGCGCGTGCATGTGCGGAGAAATTTTCGAAAAATTATTGACTGCGGTAAAAGTTTTAGGAAATTATTGAATTTGGGGAAACAGACGTACAGAATCTACCAGCATGCGTGTACGGTGCTTGGGAAAATTTTCTATTTTTTTGAAAACTGTCGCTACTACTTCTGAGAAAAATTTTTTCTCTCGTGCGGGGAAATTTTTATTTTAATGACAGATTCTGCACCTCTGATATTTTCCCTTCTCAATTTTTCTCAAAAATTTCCTGAGAAGTCCGTTTTTCCCAGCAGCGCCGCTGCAACCTACAGGTAGATTCTTCACTTCTGACACAAACTAATATGATTCTACTTCGAAGAATATACTCTGAATTAAATTTTCATTGAAATAGTTTCATGAGACAAGAGAAGAAAACGGATCCATCTCAGGACGTAGCGAAATTGGTCTCGCGTGCTTTGTAGCTCTCTTATAAAGTCATATTCTAGATATGATAAGCAAATCGAAATGTGATATTAACATATTTGCAATAAAAAAAAAGACATAAATAACATTTTGAGATTTATGACTTAGCAAATATGTAAAGCATTTAATATTTTATTGATCTTATGATAAGTTTTAAATATTCAATATCTTCATGAAAATAATAGTTGGATATATATACAGAATGTGAGTACCGCAAAAACTTTGATTGAAAACTTACACTTACTATTTTTTTTTCGAAAATTAATGTGAATTTCACACAATTAAGAGAAATAAGAAAAATAATGTTTAGCTTTTAACTTTTTTCCCTTCTCGAATTTATTCTAAAAAAAAGCATAGTGTATGCAAAATTTGTAGTTTAGGTAACGCTCTTTTTTATAAAAATAATATTGACTCTCTACAATGTACCTATGTGGAAAACTATGACTCGACATTTCGGCAATTTTGTATTACAGGTGATGCAACGAGAATTCTTGTAAAAATCTTAATCAATGTCAGAAAAAATAGTTTCATCATAATATAATAATGGATCATTTTTCGAAATGATTGAAATAATTAACTAAAATATTGGTCTAATTAACATGTAAGTTAAAATTACCTTTTTTCTAATCAATTTATTAATAAATTTAAGTAAAATATTTTGTCATAATTTATTTTTCTTATCTGAATGTCATTTAACTGACAAGAATCAAAATGTTGAGAAATGATGTTGTGACATATTTCAGAATTAATAAATTCATCAACACAAAAAAAAGACGTTGCCCCATCACTATCATGAGTACACTAAAATCAAAACTGTTTTGGTTCTAGTGTATGCTTAGTTCCAATGTCAACTTAACATATTTTTGGTCAGTAAAAATATTGAAATGGTCAGTTCTTTTATATATAAAAGTCAATAAAAATGCAGATTTTATCAGTAGAATACATAAATTTTATTCATATAAAATGTGTAAGAAAGGAAAAATCCAGCTATAAATGACTCAGTAGTAGAATGAAAGGAAAATATCAAGTAAGGGAAAGAAAATGACAAGAACACACCATAGATGTCCATTGCGGTTGAGAATCTGCCGCGACGGTAATCAAAGAAAGCCACCGGCGGCGCTGCCGCGATGATATTTTTAAATATCTTTGAATTTTCAAGGCTGTGATCGGTTTAAACTAGAGTTGATTATGATAATCGATCAGATTCATCAAGCCTTATCATGTAGCACATATCAACATAGAGATTATGTGGAAATTCATGAATTTTGAAAATTTCTTTTATAGAAAAGCTACCGCCCTCGCGCCGCTGCCACAGTGGCAGTGACGGTAGCGCTGCGGAGGACTTCTCTCGTGTGAATTTTCTCATAGAACAAAACTACATTTTTTATTGACATTAAAAAAATTATAAAGGAAATAAAGGTCCACACATTAGAGTACAATCGCATTTTTCTGTTGATGAATGTTAAAAATAGGATATTTTGCCTGTCTAAGTTGTTATTTAATACAAAAATGTAGAAGATTATTATGAACTAATTTCATCCAAATTTGTTTAGCTGTATTGGTAATAATCATAGCTTGCTTTTCATATTCTTCACGTTGTAAAGCTAAGTGTGTCTCAAATTCTGAGTCAATTTCTTTAACTGTTTCTGTAGGCCGTAATTTATCAACTGTTGCGTGAAAGAAGTAATGGTTTAATTTAAATGCATGTTGAATACAAATATCAGCCACTAGAGGATGAATAACTTGTTGTTCAGTGTTGAGCAATTGCCGCTCGAAACGTTTATAAAAACTATCTAACTGAGGATAAACGAAATATCGACCAGGCATCTCTTCAGCTTCCGACCATATTGAATAAATATCTTGTTTAAGATGTTCTTCCTGTATCGTTAGTGGTGTTATATTTAATGAGAATATTAAAGCGATGATTGAGGCCTGAAAATGAATGATACACGTCATATATATTGAGATACTTTAAAATTAGAATATGAAGTTCGTTTGGTAATGTTTCCAGTGATATTGTTGAGGACATTCTATAAAGAAAATTTTCATGATAGTTCGTGATTAATAAGATATTATAAAAATCTATCTGCACAGTTTTCGACATATGATAAATATCTGTGAAATTTATTTATTTTTCTTGTATATGATATTATTTGCTGTACACAAATTCATAGTCATTTCAGAAATATCCTTGTAGTTTTTTTTTGAAAACAGTATACAAACAAACAGAACATACTCAATCAAATTACAACAGTGGATCGGTAAGTTCCTACTTGAATAGGGCATATCCTGTCTCGGCTACAGACAATACATGAATATATGTCGAGCTTATCTGAAAAATCCGATTATGTAGATGCTGTTTTGAAAACTAGAATGACATTAAAGTAGTTCTGTCAATCTGAAGAAAAATACAAACCTGTTATACTCATCATAAATATTATACTATCAAAATGTAATGAATACGTTTTTCTGCTCACGTTTTTTGATAAGTGTGTTGAAAGAACGAGGAAGAAGAAGAAGAAGAAGAAAAAAGGTGACATGAATAATGAGTTAGCGACATATACCACATGTTTACGTCAATAGAAATCAACAAAAACTATATCAAATCGTACTATTAGAATAAGTTCGTATTGCATAAGAGTTAAGTTTCTCTTCAATTGCTTGTTACTTGACGGACAAGAAATCAAAGATATAACAAATCAACTTGTGTATATAGAACACAGAGATATCCATCGCAGTTAAGAATCTGTCGTTACCGCAATGGTATTTTTTAAAAACTGTGAATTTTCAAGGCTGTGATCGGTTTAAACTAGAGTTGATCATGACGGTCGATCAGATTCGTCGAGCCTTATCTTGCAGCACACATTAACGTCCAGATTATGTGGAAATTTCTTTCATAGAAAAGGCACCGCGCCGCGATAGAGAACTCTCAAAAAAGCTATAAACACTTTCAAAAGATCGACTATTTAGTTCGATAATCTTTGAATAATGATATTGATTTTAATTCGTTATTCATTGTTATTTTAATTGAATAAAAAAGATTTGTAATAATCTTTATCTTTCAATCTACTTAGAGAAAATTTCACAATATCGAAAGATTTATTGTTTAATAAAATCAATTGTATGGATGTTTTATTTAGTGTTATTTGAAATCGAATTACGTGCAACTCATAAATTGAAATTGTAAATTATAACATATTTTAACTTCTTTAAGACGATTATTTGAATTCATATCAATTTGAATAGCCGATGAAAATAATTTTGGTGAATTGAGAGTAAGAAAAGCATCTTTAATAACCAATGAAGATGAACTATCCATTATATTTGTTGGTGGAATACGAATATCTTGAAATATCTTTTCAGTTATTATATAATAATCCATTGCTTTTTCATAATAACAAGTACCTTAAAGAAATAGACTTTAAGAAAAATGAAATGCATCATAGTAAGTCTAAATCTATCTATTTTTCGAAAAATCATAGATATTATAAAAGAAGACTCTTCCTATTGATCACTAACAAACCAGATATTAACAGACTGCTTCAAAAATCTAAAATTGTGATTATGTACCGTGTTTTTCCCATTCAGCTTGCATAAGATCTTCTGAAGGCATTATACAATAAAATCGTTTAACAAATGTTGAATTAAGTTGTGGTTCATTTCGACAATTCCGAGGATGAAAACGAACTGATGAAGCTTTAGCTGCTTGAGGCCATAATCCATGAACAATTAATCCAAATGTACTACTATGAATACATTGAAATTCTTTATCACGTGATGATTGTGATAATGATGCACAATATGTTGGACTCCTATATATATATATTCATTTAATCAAATTTTAAATCTTATAAAAAGAGATAAACAATATCGATAGTAGGTAAATCCTTACCATGAAAGTGCAAGCATCATATAATCAGTTTTAGCAGTTGTATTTTCCCATTCTCCACTTTTTGATTTCCAATTAAAATCATATTTTGCTTTGAGTTGGGAAGGAAATGGACATGATTCCCCACCTGTTTTAATGCTCATCATTGTACTACCAGTAATACTAATCATAATCAATATTAAGATCATCATCATTTCTAACAACAATCTTAGTAAAGAATAATGCACATCAAATAATATAATCAATAAATGATACAAGTATTTATATGAGATTATGATGATTTATTGGTTAAATATAAAGATTTTTATGGACTAAAATAAATCAAGTAATAATGATTTTTATTATCAACTAGGCTATTTACGATGATAAAAAACAATTTTAGTGCAAATATTCAATGACAGATATCCCTGTCTTTTTTTCTTGTAAATCATTTGTAAAGGTGAATAATTTATCTTTAAATATATCCTATTGAATAGAACATTAATGTTATTTGACCCGAAAATTCGATTGTTTACCACTTAAAAATTCATTAATTGGAAGTTGCGAAAAAATCAATTGAATTTGTCGAATAGATATGTGTATTCAATCAAAATGATCGTGAAATTTTACTTCATATATTTTATCATTTATATTGAAGTACTACATAATCATATTTATTGATTATAAATGTTTTTTATCTTGCAAAGTTTAAAAATGCTTGTCCTTGAAAGGTTCTTAATAGAATTCTTATTAAATCTTGGATACATTAGCGATATTGATGGAAATATGATAAAGTTTGCTATATGTCGTGTAATCCAAGATAAGTGTGCACAGATCCGTTAGCATTATCCAGAAAATACCGCGAGGAAATGGGATTGACTTGTGGCCCTAATATGCTCATGTTTCATCCGAATAGTAGTAGAATAATTCTTCCACAAATCTGATTGGTGGAAAAAATTAACCAATGGAAGAGGGAGCAGTCGTGACACCTGACATTATATATATATAGATTATTATTATCGTCTAAAAACTTGTCGAATTTTATTTCTTAAATAGAATCTTAATTGATAATTGTAAATAAATAAATTAGTAGTAATAACTAATGTACCTAATACAGCCCATAATTATGTAACAAGAGTGACAAATTGATCAACGTAGTTAAATTCATTGATAATTGAAGACAAATAATGAGGAGTCCATCCTCCAACAAATACACAAAACATGAAAATTATTTGTCGTAATAAAGATATATCATGATGATTTATTCTTGATTGATTAATTAAATTATTATTTGTATTTGTAGGAATAGTTTGACAATGAACACAACATACAGTGGGCAACTTAGGCATACCAGGCGGACATGTAACGTTCTTACTTGAAAATCGCTTTTTATAGCTCATACGTGGTTATATATCACTTAGAAAATCACCTTTACTGAAATAAACTATGTTTTCAAAGAACAACTTTTTTGACAAAAAGTACCTGTGGGAGACCTCAGCCAAAATTTTCAAAAAAAATTATTTTGTTGGAAACTATTTTCCCTCATATATCAATCGACGCAGTTTTACGCGCTGGTTCCGAATATCGTCTTGATTTTTCGCTATGATGCTATAGTAAGGGAAAGAAAGAAACATTAAGTCGGAATCATGGTATTTTTGGGATCTAATGTCCAGTCTACAAAGGCCCATACAATATGGCACACATAGTCAGCGGTAAACTAACATAGAGGTATACAATTAATAAGGACTTGAGCTCAATCAGACGAAAACTATTTGCAACGCTCAAAATATGCCGTATCGTTCATTTTTAAAGTTTTTCCTCAATACAAGTGAAAAAGTTTTCGTCAAAAAAACGCCGTTTATTATATACCATTAGATGCAGCTTGGCGAGCTGATTCCGAATATCACCTTAGTTTTACGTTTAAGTCATTCTATATGCACAAAACTAGCGATTTCAGGATAGAAGCCTAGTTTTTTGCAATACCTCTTGCACAGCTAATATTCACTTTTGCGAGGCGACGCTATGACTAATGATACGTCAAACAAGGGGGAATAATTAATAAAAGTTTCAGCTCAATCGGATAAAACTCTTTGTAGTATTCACAAAATACGGCATGTCCAATTTTTTGGCCTACTTCTAACCAACTCATCCCCCAGTTTCTACTCCATTTTTTATGCAATATAGCTGGTGTCTCAGCCATTCACTTGACATAGTTTTCCATTTTGAAACACTTGTCTAAGTTGAGACAAGCAATGTTCTTCTTAAAACTACCGATTTATCAACAGTTCCATGAAAATCCGCTTTACTAACGTTCCTATTGATTTCTGGAGATTCCGTTTTAGGGTAAGATATACAAACCATAGATGTATTCATTCCACTATCTAACCGCTGGAAAATAGAACTTGACGACATGTCCGCCTGATTGCCCACTGTGTGACAGTTGCATGGACAAGAATTGCTGCAAACTTACTCCCCTAAGGAAGAACTATACACAGTCGTTTCAAACTTCCTGTACCTATCTTGGAAACGTCTACATCCAGTATAAGACCAAATAGTAAAGAAGCCGAAGAAATTAAAAATACGGAAGTTTTCATTTGGGACGAAGCACCAATGGCTCCATCCTACGCTTTCAAGACAGTTAATATTTTACCAAAGGATATTATGAACATCAATTTACCTTTCAAAAGAAAAGTTATGATACTCAGTGGAGACTTTCGACAAATTCTTCCAGTTATTCGATTCGCAAACAGATCCGACTTAATTGCAGCAACTCTAAAAAGTTCAGGCATTTGACCTTACTTCAACATTATAAGTCTACACCAGAATATGCGAACAGGACCAGGTGAAGAAGAATTCTCAAGGTGGCTGATTAAACTGGGCAACGCTGAATTACCATCAAACGAATATGATGAAATAGAATTACCTAGCTTCTGTATGTTAGATGGTAATCTGGTCGACATATTCCTATAGAAGATATTCCCATGTTTTGCAATAGAATAATTCTTTGTCCAAAAAATGAACATTCTTTTCTGGTAAATGAAGAAATTCTTCAAAGAGTACCTGGAAAAGAAAAGTTGTACGCAAGTGTAAATGAAGTAGAATGTGAAGATGGTGACGACATAACCAACTATCCAACGAAGTTTTTGAACAGTCTTAAACCACTAGGAATGCTCCCTCATAAACTCAAACTTAAGATCGGCGCAATTGTTGTGCTTCTTCGCAATCTCGACGTTCATCAAGGTTTATGCAATAGCATTCGTCTTATTGTAAGGCATCTACAAAAATCACACGATTGACTGTGAAGTCGCAACTGGATCTAACAAGGGAAAGCGAGTCCTGATACCAAGAATTACTTTAACACTATCTGATCCATTTTTATCCTTTAAATTACGCAAACATCAATTTTCTATTCGACTCATTCGCTATGACAATCAACAAATTACAAGGGCAAACGCTTGATCGATTAGAACTACTTCTACCACGACGGGTCTTTAGCCACGGACAAATATATGTTGCTTTCTCAAGGGATTACTCTCTCGAATCAATCAAAGTGCAAATCATCAACGACTAAACCAAGAAGAACGAAAAATATCGTTTTTAAAGAAGTTTTGTAAATTTTTTTAAATATATATTGGTTTAAAATAAAATATAAACTATGCAAATAAACTGTTTAGATAGAATGGAGATAAATATTTCAAGTCTATTTCTGATAATTCCCTCAGCTTGACGAAAAGCTTCCTTTCGCTGATAAAATAACGGCTGTACAGTATGCACGAGTTCTCGCTAGTTACTAATAATATACAGAAAGAAAAAAATTAGATATAGGTGATAATGACAGTGCAACTACAGCGAAGGAGTTAATACCCAAGTATTGGTAGTTTGGGAACAAACACTAATATCATCAAGAGTTAAATCAGAAAAAAGAAATCAAAGAAAGGTGGGTTCAACATAAAATGGCTAAAAATCGTCGAATATCAGCAATTTTTAAAAGCATAGAAATTCGATTGGTTTCAAACAATATGCATTGCTGGTAATCAAGAGTTTTTCGTACATGACCGAGAAAAAGCTGATATTAATAGCCAAATGAACACTCACAAACAAACTAACAGTTAAATGCTATCATTTTATCAACAGGCAGTTTAAATTTCTCATATCATGTATTGAAATAGATAAATATTTATTAGATAATGAAGGTTTGTCAAAAGCTATTAGGTCAAATGAAAATATACTATCAGGAGAAAATTTGTTCAATAATTCTATCTATTTGTTAGCTAGTAGCATTTTTTTATTCAACATAACAAAGATCACATCTCGATGTGACAATTCTTGATTAGTACACTGGAACAAATTGTGAAAATAGCTTTATATCGCAACTATACCTTCTGCTTTTCGGATTTCTAAAACTGGCAGCAGTGAAATGAAGCAATATATTACAGTTTTACAGTACTTATAAACTTTCCATTTCATTATAATATTGATCTATCCAAGTATCATCGGATCAATACTAGTTGCGAGCGAACAATTACTTTGTATTTGCGCGAGTTATTTCCCTTTATGGATGAAGTGATTGCCGATTCACTTGAAATGACATAAAGTTTAGAAATCATCAAAAATTTTTGACGACTGGAAAGAAAAGATACTTTCTCCTTTGACTTCTCATTCACATCAGGCCTTATTAAGATCAAAATGTATCAAAGAAATGCTCAAATAATAGTTTAGT
Organism: Macrotrachela quadricornifera; assembly: GCA_022393335.1. Lineage (NCBI taxonomy): Eukaryota > Metazoa > Rotifera > Eurotatoria > Philodinida > Philodinidae > Macrotrachela > Macrotrachela quadricornifera. The sequence continues at coordinate 1,396,820 of JAJEKB010021302.1, read as the reverse complement.
AATGATTTAACAGTTGAAATATTTCAGTCGATTAAGATCGGATGTCCCTTCCAAAGAACATTTTGTTTATGCTATCGTCATTTATCGTCAGATCTGTTGAAACTTTGTGGAATAGTTTTGTTCATCAGTCTGAAAACCCGCCCAACGATATCTCTTGAAAAAAAGAAAAATTTCATGCTATTTTTATGGATAATTAAAATCAAAAGACTGACAATAAAATGTAGTAAATGTTTGAAAAATCATACTTTTGTTTAAGATCCATTTAAGCTTAAGTTTTTTCTTTCTCTATGATCCATCAGATCTACTTAATCCTGAAAAATACTAAGTTTTTTTATGTAAACTTTTTATTGCATTTTGTATAGCAATTATTACAATGTCCTTTGCAATGGATATTTCGGCTTTTAACGGTTAACTATTGTGACCAGGGGATATTTGTTTTAAGTGAATATTTTTGTTGTTATTTTGAACAGATATATCTAGAGAAAAAGATTTATGTGTGAATTGAACTTCTTGTTTCGAAATAAATTTTAGATTTTGAATTTGAATACTATTCTCAAAGGAGAAAAAGGGTTAAAAATGATCTTTTTGTACTAAAAATACTTTTCAAAACTGATTTCTTATGTACATTTGATGATTACTACGGAGAAAATCGTGTACCCCATGGACGTACCCCATTTACAGTGATTCTGTACTTTCAGTGTATCCCATTCGAAACCTGAACAGTTGGCAACCTTGACGTCAACAGTATCAATAATGGTAACAATAGGTACGACACAGTTATAAAGAAAAACGACGACACTCATATAGGAAGTAATGAGAGCAATATGTTATGAATGCATTAATGAATGAAGAATTGAACAAAAAATTAAAACAATTGTACGACTATAATATGGAACGGATAGATCAAAAACAGTTATAGGAACAAGAACAAGAACAAGTAAAACAATTCGAGATAATCATGGAATTGGAAGAAGAGATGCCAACATTTTCACTAGTAAATGAAAGAAAATAAAAGCAAATAAACAATGTACAAGATTCAGAAGAAGAATATTAATGTAATATAAATTAAAAACAACTGCTACTAGGCATGCACCAAAGCCAGAACTTTTCATTTTGAGTTATTGATTTTGATATGGTTTTGATCAAGTTTTGGGTAAGTTTTGGTTTGGGTTTGGAGATATTAGTAAAGAAGCTGATCTTATTTGTTATCTCGAAATGAGCTTCTGATATAATAGTATATAACGATGAGAAGTAGATATATTCTAAAAATTATATGTTTGTGATGATGAAAATGTTATGTGAAGATCGAAGTACATCTTAATCTTGACAATACGGCGTAAAAATATAATATTTGGATAGACCAATCTGGTCTTTACATTCTGAATGAGAAAAGAGAAAAATTTAATTCGGAGTAATCTCTCAAAAATGCTGTAGTAGAAATTAAGACTTAGAAAATGTTAGCATTTGAATGAGTCTTACAGAATTTTTTTAGAAAAATAAATTCATATTTTATAAATGACGTCGCCATGTAGATCTTTTCATCTATGAAAGAGTAAAATCAATCAAATTCATCACATCGAAATCAATTAATGCAAAAAAATAGTTTGTATATATATGGAAGTTCGTGCATTGATCTAAAGACGATAAAAATGAAGCAAACGAAATTCGATAATATAGTTTCAAACTGAAAAGAATCTTTCAATGTTTCCCGTTTAATATGACTTATGAAAAGTATGGAACTTTTAGATTTCCTGAAAATCATTTCCACTAGCGCATATAAAGTAGAATACGAGGAAAAAAACTATTTGGACAAGCAATCGTAACAAAGTCGTACCTTCAAAAACGCTTGCTTCGCTTTTTGTAGACTTTTTCTTATTATGTCGTAGACTGAAGGTACTTCACCCAAAAATTAATTTTTCTTTTCCATCATCCAATCTTGATGAAATTTTGAGCGAAAGCACATCTTGAACTAGGCATATCATACTAAAAATGTCAGCTCAAAACATTGAGACTGTTGAAAGTCAACTTAATATTGGGCATTAAAATATAGATTTTTTACGCATCATAAATTTCTCCATCAATGTAAATGCTAGAAAGCTGAAGCCGATTTTAAAATGTAGATAATAGTTGAACAAGAACTTATCCAAGATGGATTTTCCAATTTTTAATGATTTGTTTTTACAGAAAGTTTTTCTGCTAAAATATCAAAAAAACGAGTAGTACAGTTGAAAATACTTGGTCTTTGCTAAATCTTAAATTAAAAGTTTGACTATTAGACTCTCTTAAGTTGTAAAGCTAAGTATTTCTGTTATCTTAAGATCACGTTCATTTCGTTAGCTTCCCAAACGCTGCGTTTGAAAAAGATACAGAAATCCATGAACAATTGAATGTCAAAATCCGAGAAAGACCACTTGTGGCAACTAGTTGGTCAATCTTATTCATTTTTGTGTCTTTGTCATATTAGTTGATTCCAGACTTCTATTAAGCCTTAATAGTATCTTGTAGAGAATACATGGTTAAATTTATATGGACGTTTGATAACATCAGATAACACTGTCCAAAGATAGAACAAGTGCTGGAAAGAATTTCAAAGCGGCTAGTTTGACCAAATCTGATCTATTGTTGTTCATTATTATATAGATATGTAATACCCACGGAAATATCAGTAACAATCACTTCATTTTGAAAAGACATCTTTTTCAAATGTGAAGTTGAGTAAAATCCTGTAAACTTATTATCAAATCTACACACTTTATTATATTCGATAGTAGACGCTCGGATCTATCTAACACATTTACAATCGAAAAATTCAATGAAAATTGACTTTTCCGAGTGGCGCACGGTGATTATAGGAATGACTTCATTACATACAATGTTATATGAAAAGCTTTTTCAAGGTAACAAATATAAGAATGATCCTTGGAAGGCATTTTCGATTTATCACTTTCAAATGAGTTACTTCATGTGTATCTCAAAATCAAAGCCGAAACCAAAACATTGAAACCAGCTTTGGTTTTGGTGCGTGCCTAACTAGTACCATGACAAGAGTCAGGCAATCAATGGAATTATAGTACCTTCAGTCTATATTTTTTTCACATTACAATATAATTCTTGCAATCATTTCTGTTCTACTTCACAGTGACATTGTCTCATTTTCTTAGAAAACCGTTAGACTAATCAGCTTCATTTTTCTTTTGTAGACTTAAATATATTCTGCTCATTCTCTTCTCTTCTTATATTATTATTGAATCGTTCGTAATAGTAATACTGATGATATTATACTCCGTATGAATTGTTACATATTAAATAACTTATATGTCATCAACTTACATCATTTAAACAGTTATATGGTCATAGTCATTTGATGAGTATCCTAATTGACACAAAATCTAAGTCATGGCATACCAGATTCACATTCACCTTCATCTTTACTCTCAAGATAAATAAAAATAAGTCGAAGGCAAGAATAAGTCCCTCGAATAGCTGAAGTGAACTATCACTTTCTAATGATTTTAATAAGTTGTTCACTAACCAATCTCAAACATAAAATCTCTTCCAACGAAGAAATAGTTTCGCAATTTTTCTCTCTGAATGCTTCAGAGAAGACAAATGTCAATTGATAAAGCTCGCTTTTAACTTGTTCTTTGAAGAGAAATGTTTCCGTTTAGATTGTTGTTGAAGCAAAACAAGGCACAACACACGTTTAAATATATCAATCATTAGTTGAAGTTCTATTAACTAATCATACTTCTTAACACTATTAGCCAAAATCAAATGATTCACATGTCACGGGACCAGAAAATAAGGTTACTCGAAAACAAAAGACATTGATGCCTCTAGTTTATTAACAACTATCAAAAAAGACAATTCATCCATTTCTCCTCTGAGATCCATAGGAGATCATCTTCTTTTATCAATCATTAATTAGATTTTATTCAATAAAAACAATGCATTTCACTTCATTACACAAACGTTCGATCCAAAAAGATTAACGCTCTTTATTTCAATCAAAAACAGAACCGTTCTGCTTCATGTAATACAAAAAAAAGATGAAAACTGAGTCAACAAAGTCTTTTGAAACATTGAAATAAATATAATATTTAATCCATATCCAATTCATCTGCATATAACAGCCCAAATTTAGTCAATTAAACATATTTCCTGAGTGGAATATGACCAAACAAACGAACTACTGTCCGCATATTACTATTCAACAATTATTCTAACTCAAAACCAGCCTAGCTACATTTCCTTTCACATCAGCACATGCAAAAACAGACTCACCATAGTAATAACATTATTATTCGCTTATTTTCCCTCTTGAGAAACAAATCACACAAATGAATCCTTAATAACAATCAAACATCATTCAATAATAAAGTGCACCGTGGGTATATTCATTTATATCATTCAACGTAAATCAAAAGAATCCTTCCGTCATTAAAAACAATTCTCAAATCACTTCGATTCATCCATGTCATCCACATTTTCAATAACTTTTGTTTACAACCCATTTCTTTTCCCCCTTCTAAACTTCACTTATAACACACCTTCCGAACTTTCCCACGACACAAACCATCACATATCAGAAGCACCTATAAAAAAGCTTTAGCTCTAATAATTACAACAAACCACTTCAACCATTCTGAATCATACCATCAATACATGCTTCCATTATCAGGCATCTCCTTTCACTAACACATGAGTCCACCCTCCAAACTAAACTCTGCAATATCTGAACGAGGAAAAACAAACACCCGTTCAATTATTAAATGATTGAACTAATGAAAATAAATATGATTTTAATTGAAATGAAGATCATAACAATTGAGAATCAGTCTCATAATAATCTTATTCAATTATTAATTGATTGAACTAATGAAAATAAATATGATTTTCATTGAAATGAAGATCATATCAATTGAGAATGACTCTGAAGATAATCTTATACAATTATTAATTGATTGAACTAATGAAAATAAATATGATTTTCATTGAAATGAAGATCATATCAATTGAGAATGAGTCTCATCATAATCTTATTCAATTATTAATTGATTGAACTAATGAAAATAAATATGATTTTCATTGAAATGAAGATCATATCAATTCAGAATGAGTCTAAGCATAATCTTATTCAATTATTAATTGATTGAACTAATGAAAATAAATATGATTTTCATTGAAATGAAGATCATAACAATTGAGAATGACTCTGAAGATAATCTTATTCAATTATTAATTGATTGAACTAATGAAAATACATATGATTTTCATTGAAATGAAGATCATATCAATTGAGAATGAGTCTTATGATAATCTTATTCAATTAATAATTGATTGAACTGATGAAAATAAATATGATTTTCATTGAAATGAAGATCATATCAATTGAGAATGAGTCTAAGCATAATCTTATTCAATTATTAATTGATTGAACTAATGAAAATGAATATGATTTTCATTGGAATGAAGATCATATCAATTGAGAATGAGTCTAAGCATAATCTTATTCAATTATTAATTGATTGAACTAATGAAAATAAATATGATTTTCATTGAAACGAAGATCATAACAATTGAGAATGACTCTGAAGATAATCTTATTCAATTATTAATTGATTGAACTAATGAAAATAAATATGATTTTCACTGAAATGAAGATCATATCAATTGAGAATGAGTCTCATCATAATCTTATTCAATTATTAATTGATTGAACTAATGAAAATAAATATGATTTTCATTGAAATGAAGATCATATCAATTGAGAATGACTCTAAGCATAATCTTATTCAATTATTAATTGATTAAACTAATGAAAATAAATATGATTTTCATTGAAATGAAGATCATATCAATTGAGAATGACTCTAAGCATAATCTTATTCAATTATTAATTAATTGAACTAGTGAAAATAAATATGATTTTCATTGAAATGAAGATCATAACAATTGAGAATGACTCTAAGCATAATCTTATTCAATTATTAATTGATTGAACTAGTGAAAATAAATATGATTTTCATTGAAATGAAGATCATATCAATTGAGAATGACTCTAAGCATAATCTTATTCAATTATTAATTGATTGAACTAATGAAAATAAATATGATTTTCATTGAAATGAAGATCATATCAATTGAGAATGAGTCTCATCATAACCTTATTCAATTATTAATTGATTGAACTAATGAAAATAAATATGATTTTCATCGAAATGAAGATCATATCAATTGAGAATGACTCTAAGCATAATCTTATTCAATTATTAATTGATTGAACTAATGAAAATAAATATGATTTTCATTGAAATGAAGATCACATCAATTGAGAATGAGTCTCATCATAACCTTATTCAATTATTAATTGATTGAACTAATGAAAATAAATATGATTTTCATCGAAATGAAAATCATATCAATTGAGAATGAGCCTTACGATAATCTTATTCAATTATTAATTGATTGAACTAATGAAAATAAATATGATTTTCATTGAAATGAAGATCATATCAATTCAGAATGAGTCTAAGCACAATCTTATTCAATTATTAATTGATTGAACTAATGAAAATAAATATGATTTTCATTGAAATGAAGATCATATCAATTGAGAATGACTCTAAGTATAATCTTATTCAATTATTAATTGATTGAACTAATGAAAATAAATATGATTTTCATTGAAATGAAGATCATAACAGTTGAGAATGAGTCTAAGCATGATCTTATTCAATTATTAATTGATTGAACTAATGAAAACAAATATGATTTTCATTGAAATGAAGATCATATCAATTGAGAATGACTCTAAGCATAATCTTATTCAATTATTAATTGATTGAACTAGTGAAAATAAATATGATTTTCATTGAAATGAAGATCATATCAATTGAGAATGGGTCTCATCATAATCTTATTCAATTATTAATTGATTGAACTAATGAAAATAAATATGATTTTCATCGAAATGAAGATCATATCAATTGAGAATGAGTCTTACAATAATCTTATTCAATTATTAATTGATTGAACTAATGAAAATAAATATGATTTTCATTGAAATGAAGATCATATCAATTGAGAATGAGTCTCATTATAATCTTATTCAATTATTAATTGATTGAAGTAATGAAAATAAATATGATTTTCATTGAAATGAAGATCATATCAATTGAGAATGAGTCTCATAATAATCTTATTCAATTATTAATTGATTGAACTAATGAAAATAAATATGATTTTCATTGAAATGAAGATCATATCAATTCAGAATGAGTCTTATTATAATCTTATTCAATTATTAATTGATTGAACTAATGAAAATAAATATGATTTTCATTGAAATGAAGATCATATCATTTGAGAATAAGTCTTACGATAATCTTATTCAATTATTAATTGATTGAACTAATGAAAATAAATATGATTTTCATTGAAATGAAGATCATATCAATTCAGAATGAGTCTCATAATAATCTTATTCAATTATTAATTGATTGAAGTAATGAAAATAAATATGATTTTCATTGAAATGAAGATCATATCAATTGAGAATGAGTCTAAGCATAATCTTATTCACTTATTAATTGATTGAACTAATGAAAATAAATATGATTTTCATTGAAATGAAGATCATATCAATTGAGAATGAGTCTTACGATAATCTTATTCAATTATTAATTGATTGAACTAATGAAGATAAATATGATTTTCATTGAAATGAAGATCATATCAATTGAGAATGATTCTCATTATAATATTATTCAATTATTAATTGATTGAACTAATGAAAATAAATATGATTTTCATTGAAATGAAGATCATATCAATTGAGAATGAGTCTCATCATAATCTTATTCAATTATTAATTGATTGAACTAATGAAAACAAATATGATTTTCATTGAAATGAAGATCATATCAATTGAGAATGAGTCTTACGATAATCTTATTCAATTATTAATTGATTGAACTAATGAAAATAAATATGATTTTCAT
>JAJEKB010021302.1:1335733-1388807 GCA_022393335.1 Macrotrachela quadricornifera | reverse complement strand
AAATTTATCTTTGTTTCGGTTTGTTTTGTCAAAAGTTGGAAGTTCATTGGTTTCTGCCACTGTAAAAAGAAAGGATTGGTATTTTTCAATATTGAGGAAAAGCCTGTTTTTTGGGAGATTATTGATAAATTTGTAGGATGAGATTATTAGAGGAATAGTTTAAATAAGGAAATACGTGTGGTTTGTTTAGTTTGATTAATAGTGATGGTTTTTTTTCGTTGAATACAAACTTGTTGTGGAGCTTTAATATTTTGATCGATGGAATACCATTTATTTCGAGAAAGGTTTGATGGAAACACTTATAGTAGTTGCCGATTTTTACCTCGCCTTAATTTGAAATGAGTTGCGATAGGAAATGAGGATGATTTTTTTTGTTGTCTTAAAAGTGATGTTCTTGTCGTGAGAGGAAGGTTGTTGAAGAATTTGACATAATTTTAATACTCTTCCAAAATTTATTTAAATTATTTACAAGAATGTGACGTTTCGTCTTTCGAAGAAGACTTTGTCAAACAGAAAGATATATGAAAAGAAAAGAAAATGAAAGACAGAACATATTTATAGATCAGAGATTAGACTAATTTGATAGTGATACGGAAAAGGTTATAACCTGGCTAGTCATTATTACCGTCTTGTTTTCCATATCACTATCAAATTAGTCTAATCTCTGATCTATAAATATGTTCTGTCTTTCTTTTTCTTTTCATTTCATATATCTTTCTGTTTGACAAAGTCTTCTTTGAAAGACGAAACGTCACATTCTTGTAAATAATTTAAATAAATTTTGGAAGAGTATTAAAATTAGGGAACAAATTAAATACTCAGTATTTTTATGTAAATGCTCAGTATAAATTTTTTCTCAGTATTATCTACGAAATTCTCAGTAAATAAATCAAAATCTCAGTATAAAATTTAATGCTCGGTAAATATTATCTGCTTACTAGATTAGTGCTGTGGAAATGCGGAATAGAAGGTAAAGTATGGTGTTTGACTATAGCTGTAGGCTAGTGCCCTGCGGTTCCAAAATAAATGGAACCGAGAACCGAACCGGGAACCGGTTTTTTCAATTTTTGTTACCCGGAACCGGAACCGGAACCGTGAAAAAAAAGGGAATGGAACCGGAACCGGAACCGTTGGAACCGAACATTTTTTTAATGATAGATAAGGAATTTTTCAAATGCAACATAATAATATGTTGACACAGATTATGACCTGAGTAGTGATGCATTTTGTGCATTTCTGACACTCATATTTGAAACAGAGGTCAAGAATAACTAAAAAGTTGTTGAGGCTGTTTTGCAGGGAATCTTGGAGTTATCTTAATAAATATGAACAATCTCAAAACAGGAATACAGGAATTAAAAAATATCTTACTCAATATTTTTTTATGTCAATGTAAATATACCGGTTCCTAAAACAAATTTTGGGAACCGAAACTGGAACCGGTTTTTTTCGATTTTGGGAACCGGAACCGACGGTTCCGGTTCGGTTCCCGGGTAATTATAGGAACCGCAGGGCACTACTGTAGGCTCGACTGTAGAATGTGAATGCTACGGTCAAGAAGGTATAGTTCGGTGTTCCCAAAAAGGGAAAAACTGGGACACGAATGAGGACTAAAGCCGTGAAAAACCGGTTAGAAGTCGTTAAAAAAATTCGAACGGTTAAACCCTCGGATCTAGACAAAAATTCGTAAATATAAAGCGAAAAATTTACATTTTTCCATTCTTGAGAGTAAAGATTTTGGTATAGCTATGAAATATTGTTTTGTTGAATACTGAAATATGTAGCGACTTCAATATCAACAATTCAATAATGAAAATTTCCCCAAATACATTTTAAAATTTTCATATCCTTCTGACGATTAGTGATTTCGGTTTTTCATGATTTTCTGCAAAATGAGCCGGAAGTACTTTTTTTCCTCATTCTTAGTAACCAAATTTGGAGCTGGAAACATGATTCCAGGTCATTTTTGTAACTGTTGTAGTGTTCAGGGAGGTCAACATATATACTCATACCCTTAAATTACCAAATCTTTTTAAATGAGTTATTGAGCTTTTGAAACTATTTACTGAGCAAAACCACATTTTTTACTGAGCGCAAAAATAAGTGTCTACTGGGCAAAAAAATGATTTGTTACTGAGTAAAAAATACTGAGTATTTGGTATAAAATACTGAGCAATTAAATACAAGCCTTAAAATTATGTCAAGTTCTTCAACAATTTTCCTCTCACGACAAGAATTTAAAAACCTCTACAAAGAGAGAATTTATGTCATCGCCTACAACTTAGAAAAATTATACAAGAAGAAAACAAAACTGACAGAACACATAAAATTCCTCTAACAATGCAAGCAGCACAATGTTATACCAAATGGTTTGAAACTCAAAGACACAACAAAAATTTACAGAAATCAAAAATTATTGAAACAAACTATGTACAAAATTAGAAATAATACATTACAAAACCAGCGAAACCAATTACATTACATTAATAATGAAATTCAAATTCAAACATCTATATTAAATACCTACTTAAAAACGAGCCAACCGTTAAGACAACATACAAATGATTTAAGATGGATAAATAAATATGATGGGAAATTTAAACGTGATCTTATCCAAACGCATAAGATCAAATTAAATGAACTTAAAGAAAAAGAAGAAAGGAACGAATTAAAACAACAATCAACCATCACAAGATTAAAGCCACGAAGTAAATATGATACTACTAATGTAATTAACATGTCAAAAATACAATTAAGCCAGCAACATATAGAAGTATTATCCAAAGGGTTAAAATTCGTCCCGACACCCAACTCTATTAAGGCTGTTAATAATATTGTTACCTGTGAAAAATCATTATTCTCAGCTCCAGGAGTCATCAAAAATGCAGTGATATCAGAAATATCTACATTTATACAAAAGTGGAAAAAACCAAAAAAGTACAACATGACGAAAGAAGAAATGAAATTACTTAATGAATTAAAATCTATGGATGATATTGTTATAGTTCAAGCAGACAAAGGCGGTAGAATTGTAATCATGGATAAATTAGATTATATCATCAAAATAGAAGAAAAGTTAAATGATAAAAATGTTTATGAACAAGTTAAAACAGATCCAACAACTAAAATTAAAGAAGAAATTAGCAATAAAATCACAAAACTAATGAATCAAAATAAAATTACATCAAATACAAAATATTATTTAACGTCGATTGATGACTTGCCTAAAATTAGGGGCCAACCAAAATTACATAAGTCTAATGCACCAATGAGAATAGCAACATGTTCAAAAAACACAATCATGTCACCGATATCTCAATATGTATTTAAACTTATTAAAGGATTAAGATCGACATTAACAGGAGTGGTAACCAATACATTTAATTTTGTCAAAGAAATTAAAAACTTAAACATTAATCATGATGAACGGCTAGCAAGCCTAGATATACAAGACTTATATACAAATATTCCGATCACAAAAGCTATAGAGATTACAATTAAAAGACTTACCGAATCAAATATGTTACAAAATTCATTATTGACCAAAACCGACATTAAAAATATGTTACATTTATCATTAAAACACAGTTATTTTCAATTTAATGGGAAATATTACAAACAAAAGAAAGGTTTACCAATGGGTAATACTCTCTCACCAATTATAGCTGATATTTATATGGACTATTACATGAAGGAACATTTATAACAGGTTAACATTAACGATAAAATCTGGCGATACGTCGATGACATCTTAATAATTACCAAGATGAGTGAACTAGAATTAAAGGCTTATGTTAATGAATTAAATAATATTAATGGATCAATACGCTTTACACATGAATATGAGCAAAATAATGAAATTAATTTCCTCGATACGAAATTAACATGAATTAATGAAAACAACCAAATGAGAATTAAAACAAGATGGTTCAGAAAAGAAACAGCATCTGACCGCTTGCTCAATTATGAATCATGCCATGGAAAATCAATAAAGACAAATATTGTTAAAAATATGACAACAAGAATTATACAAACAACAGAAGATGCAAAAGAACAAAAAGAAGACTTATTAAAATTAAAAATAATGCTATTAAACTCAAATTATCCACCAAAGGAAATAGAAGATTTAATGAAACAAACATGTGAAAATATTAATTTAAACTCCAATATTAACAACGCAAAAAACCAAAATGATAAAAAAGAAAACAGCGATTATAGTTTATGTTTACCTTATGTTCCAGGTTTAGAAGTATTAAAGAGAAAATTAGAAAAGAAATTAAAAATTAAACTTTACTTCTCATACCCAAATAAATTACAATCTTATTTTAATCGATCTATGAAAACACCGTCAAATTCTGTTATTTATCAGATACCATGTGAATGTGGAAAAACATATGTCGGTCAAACTAAAGTTGGAACTAATAATCGTATAAAACAACATTACAAATCTATTAATGATGACAAAAATACAAATTTAGAAATGATAAAACATCACCAAGATATGAAATATCAATGTTTATTTGACGTCGACAAAGCATTTATTATAGAAGAAGAAAAAGATTATTGCAAAAGAAGAATTAAAGAATCAATTTATTCAGAAGTTAATCAGTCCATCAACACACATGATACACTTAATGAAGCTTGGAATCCAATCATTCATATAAACAAACAAATTATAGAAAGGAAAATCAAAGCAAGTCAAGAAGCTTTTAACAAATACAAAAGAACCAAAACTTAAGGAAAACAAGACGGTGATAGTGATACGGAAAAGGTTATAACCTGACTAGTCATTATTACCGTCTTGTTTTCCATATCACTATCAAATTAGTCTAATCTCTGATCTATAAATATGTTCTGTCTTTCATTTTCTTTTCTTTTCATATATCTTTCTGTTTGACAAAGTCTTCTTCGAAAGACGAAACGTCACATTCTTGTAAATAATTTAAATAAATTTTGGAAGAGTATTAAAATTATGTCAAATTCTTAAAAGTGATGTATTTAGGGTGACATTAATCAAGTCTTCTTTTTTTTTTCAATTCATTTGTATTGGAATGTGTTAGACGTTACGATGGGCAACGTATTGAACCGACAATACCCGGAAAAGCATCGCGCTACTGGTATCTGTGAGCAAGTTTCGGGTACACTAGTATCTGAAAGTACTCTCATATATGTGGAAGGAACCGGGGAAATACTCTGATGGAAATCGTTTAGTAAATAGATGCTTCATGGAGGTAATTAAATACTCAATCGGATACTATTGCAGTGTTCTTTTTGGCGCTATTTTTGCAAAAATTGATTTATATTGAAGATCAAACCTAATCTTTGGCTTTTTTCATTTTGATTTTGTCTCAAAGAAATTCCCTATATTTTGTCGACTTTTTTGAATTTAATATATTGAATTCTGAAAACTCAAGCGGGTCAAATTACGACATGTAGCAGACTTGAGTTGATTGGATGTTTATCACACTACTTTATGGTCGCCCTCTCTGAATTTACGATCTAGATGAGCATGTTCTCGAGTAGTGAATAGTCAAAAAAATAATCTAGAAAGGTTTAGTATGAAAAAACTTAATTTCGTATATTTTGTCGAGTTGTTTATATGGAGCATTACGTTGAAAAAAAATAATGAATGAAGATTTGCTGCATATAACGCGACAAATCTAGGATATCCTGCAGAGCTGTTCTCATCAAAGTTACAAATTGCGAATACTCATACGATTTTTCGGTTAGTAAATATACTGCGTTGGGTATCCAATGTAGAACCCACATCAATAAAACTATTGAGATTTGGCAAAGTACCTTTATCGTATACCTTGCTGAGGCTTTCTCAGTACATGGGTATCGTTTAACTGAGTAGTTTTTCTAGTATAGTTAAAATATTAGCTGTTCATGTAAATTTCAACAGATCGTGTGTTAAAATAATAAGCGGATTTGAATGATTGATTTTTTCTCAATGGCTGAAGTGTTTTTGTAGAATATGACGAAATTAATATGAGAAGACGCAAGATTTGTTGAATCAAATATGCGGTTCATTGATGTTAATTTTTTAAACACACTTTTCAATTGGAAAGAATTGAAAATTGTGGATTTGGGAAATTACTATTAGTAAAGTTTGCCGACAAAGACATATTTAGTTCAAGTAAAGTAAATCATGTGATTTGCAATGTTTTCAAATGAAATGGAAAGATGAATACAAAATTTTTGAATACGAGAGGACATTGACAAACGAATTTTGTCAATTTGAACAGTTTTATGGTTTAAAAAATGAAAATGAAAGCGACTGTGTTCAACAACATATGAATTGAGTTTAATTTCTTACGAGGAAATATTCTCAAGTACCCCACTCTAATTTCGTTCGTTCATACATCATTCGATAGATGATCTCAAGTAGGTAAATACTCTAAAAGGGTTTTGACCGACAGCCGTTCCTTCGGAAATTATAGCCATTTCACTGAAATTTCAGCCTATGACACGGTATATACCAGCAAATTGAACATCAGTATTTTGACTTGATATTTTATCCACAGATAGGTCTACTTATACCTAGAATATCCTGAAAATTTCGTCACAAAAGAATGTTTTCTACACGAGATATTCAATCCTCCCAAAACTGGATATTTTTGCATTTTTTTGTGGGACATAGGTAAGAAAACATTCTTATGTGATGAAATTTTCAGGATATTCTAGTTATAAGTAGACCTATCTGTGAACAAAATTTCAAATCAAAATACCGATGTTCAATTTGCTGGTACATACCGTGTCATAGGTTGAAATTTCAGTAAAATGGCTATAACTTCCGAAGGAAAGACTGTCGGCCGAAGTCCTTTTAGGGTATTTACCTACTCGAGATCGTCTATCGAATGATGTATGAACTAATGAAATCGATGTGGGGCACCTGAGAATGTTTCCTCGTTAGAAATACTCTTTGTTGCTTTTAATTAGAAATTGTATAGAATGAAACAATAAAAATTGGTTCATTGATCTGGAGACGAGTAATTTTAATAATGAAAATACTCTTTGATGGATGTCATTGAATAAAAAGATTGAAAAGAAAGATGAGTTGTAGTCAATCTCGAAATTCTAACAAAATCGGCGTTCGTCAATATTCATAAAAGAAATAAAGAGAATTTTGAATGATTTTGAACATAATTTCGAAAATGTAGAAAGTATTTCAATCTCATGTCACTTTATTCACGTGGAAGAGAACAGTGATGAAATGGAAATAATGAAAAAATAGATTGTCTTTTGGTTTCATTGAATGTGAACAAAGTATTTGAATGAAAGAATAATTTATATTGACAGTGAAATTAAATTTGATCTTCGATAAAAAAATTAAACTTCTATTGAGAAGACAAATATTTTATTTCATAATATCTTCAATAAGTTGTAATCATTTGAAATATTTCTTCGAAATCAACAAAGAGAAAAATGGTGAATTCGAAAATGTTTTCTTTGGATTCTGTTTCTGTTATGTAAAAATATTATTAGATGTTATAATCGCTGATTCTTCTAAACAAAAAAACTCATTTTTATATTTCATTCTTGAAATTCTTTTTCATCTATTGAAGACCTTCCTTCAATTCACTGCGAAAAAGAATGTCGAATATTAACTATTATTTTATATTACTGTAAATCTCTCTATCCTCTCACTACTTGAAAACTTTGGTATATTTTTAGTTTTGTTCCATCTTGAAATCAATTTTATGATATTAAATAAACAATTGCTTTATAATTATTATGATTTCATGTAATAAAACTAACTATTTGTTTTAAATTTAAAATCTATCCCAGTACATTATAATAAATTATTTTTTGAAAATCATTCAAGTATAACAGTTTAATAGGTATGCAAGTTGATCTTATTCATTTAGAACTAGAATTTAGTTAGTCGATATTTATTTTCCGTTAAAGAAATATGCTATCCAATAGATTTCTTTTCGATTACAATAGAATCAAGTGAGAATTAGAGTTTTTCGTTTAATTTATTTTCAATGCACTAGTTAAACGTGAGGAATTTTGAATTATCCCATTGATTGAATTAATGATTTTTTGTTGATCATGTTGTGAAACGAAAGAAGTGAAAATAGAAAAATATTTTTAATTCGAATTGAAATTCATTTGTTCATAAATTGTAATGAATTTCATCTATGAAAATTTCAAAACAATAAGATTATTCAGTATTATAAAGTTGATTGGATGAGATTTATCATTGTATTCGTTTGAATTCAGAATAAAATTATTAGAGTAAATTATTTACATTTTATCGGTTTTGTAGACATTAAATGTAATGACTCTGCTCGGACAATTATTTTCTTTTTTTATCAAATAAAAACTGAAACGTTTATTAGAATGAATGCAAGAAATCAGTGTCCTTTTCTAATCTTCAATAAATATTGTCTAAACGAAAATGCTTTGAAAATGAAGAAGCAAACCATAAATAGAGGTCCACGATAAATTTAATTTGTCCTATTTTACTTATTTACATAAAATATATCGTCTGTTGGTTCTTTGACTCCCTATAGGTCCTTTTACTTCTTTTGGTGTCTTTAGTTTCTTTAGTACTAGAACTAGAGGTACTAGAGAGACCTAAAGGGGCTAAATGGATTAAAGCAACTGAAAGAACTATCAAGGGTAAAGGTACTAAAGGATCTAATAAACCTAAAGGAACTAAAAGAACTAAAGGCACCAAATACACTACAACTGGTACTAGAACTAAAGGATTAAATATCATTTGTAAAAAGTCAAATTTTATATAGAAACGTAAAACAGGATAAATTTTATTTTTCGTGAACCTATGAATATATATGCAAAGATAGTAAAGAATTCGAAAATGAGAATACAACGTTCAATCTTCTCTAAACGAGGAATCAGAATAAAATGAATCAAATTAAAAAATCAACTAAAGATCAAATCAAAAATATCTTATTTATTAAATTTAACATAATTTATATCAATAAATTCGTCAATTGATACTGATGATAAATTATATTTACATTAATAACAGAATTATTAGAATAAAACTTTATTTTAATTATAATAGAAATGGAAAACAATCTAATAAATATTTTTAAAGAGAACGAAATAAATCTATTCTAATGTTAAATACAAAATATATGACTTAATTTAATTGTATAAGATGTGAATCATAATAAAAGTGGTATGAAGAAATAAAGAACAAGAAATGATTAATCAATCAACTCAGGTGAGAAAAATGAAAAAAACAGAAGAAGACTAAAAGTAAACTAAAATCAAATGTTTTGATAATAATTTCTTGTTCAAATAACTTTATGAAATGTCAGAAGTTCAATAGAAATCTGTCCAGAAATTTTTTTTCCTTCGAACTGAAGGATGTTTCTTGTAGGAGAAAATGTTTAAAGCAGATTTTTTTCTGATTTTCTTCAACGACAGTGAAATTGACTCAATTTTTTACGTCGAAAGTAAAAAAACAAAAACAAAATTAAGATTTTTGTCAATGAAATTATTTCAATCCATATATATATATATATATGTCGTGTCGAAGTTACACTGTTTGTCGAAGTTACTGTGAATGATAAAATAAATATTAGCTGTTAAAAAAATCAATAATATCTTTCGTATTATATGTTACAAATTATTTTTTTCCATCGAAACAATAATACAACAATTATTTTTGAGTATTATGACAGACGTGTGAAGATTCGAACGAATAAAAGGAACAGTATGTTAGTTCTTTTCCACATTAGAATCATTAATATATCTTATAATCTTATTCTGTCATAGAAGATTGTTGTATCTTTACAATCTACCAAATTCCTTTCGATCTGTATCGTAGTAAATACGTAAAAGTATAAGCCGAATGAATATTTATTCTCGCTGAAACGCTAGTATATTTGTCATAATATTCAAAAATAAATTTTGTATTATTGTTTCGGTGGAAAAAAAATAATTTGTAAGATAGAATACGAAAGATATTGTTGATTTCTTGACAGTTGATATTTATTTTATGATTCACAATAACTTCTGCACGACATATATATATATATGAGAGTAGATGATAACTTGATTTGATGAACTCGTATTTGTTTCAGCAGAATTTAATCTCATAAGACAAAATATGCTTAATCGTCTCAGTCAGAAAAATATTATTTTCAATGATTGTTACACAAAAGAATTTATGAGTTTAAACTCAATAAAAAATTTTTATTATTTATTTCAAAATAGTTTTTATTGTTAATCAAATGATTTCAAGATGGAATTGTTTTGTTTTAATCTGAATGGATAAATGTATTTATTAAGAAGTTAAATATTTAACTGAACAAAGAATATTCACCCAAATATTGATATATAACTTTGTTTTCTATCTATTATTCATCAAATTCATTAGATTCATCTCCATTGTAATCAAACAAGTTCATTTAGGAATCGTCTATTGAAGATACGTATCTGAATAGCCTGTTTCATTTGATCAGATAAAATGAAAATTAGAAAATGAAAATTTGGTTTCTAACGACACGAAATAAATCTCAACTAAAGCCTTTTCTAATATGCTCGAATTTTACGGAAAACATTCTTTTACAGTTTTGTAACCTATCGATCGAAAACAATCGAATTTCTTTATTTTTTATTCAAATTCATTTTGTTTACATTTAAGAGAAAACATTTCCAAGTTTCTCATTTCGATTCGGTTCATTTATAAATCATTTGGTAGGGAACTTTGAGTAGATAAAAAGACTAAAAGAATTTCGGTCAATGGCTCTTTCTACAAAGGTCTTCGTCTATAGATTAGTTCAATGACTCTTAGAATGTCCTGTAACTTTAAATCAAACAGAATGCGTTCTTCTCGGGATATTAATTTTCAAACAATAGTCGCTTGTCCAAGCTAAGTTACAAGGATCAAGATTATTTGACAAATTAATATCCTTAGAAAGAAATATTCTATTTCATTTAAACTTTCAAGATATTCTGAAGAACATTAGACCTGCACGACGTTTCATAAGTTTCGACTCATTTTTTTCTCTATCTTTATCATGTTCTATTGTGGAAAGATATTTAGCATTAATTCTTGAGGAGCAACATCGAAGCGATCATACCAAAAAAATATATGCAATTAGTATGAATTTTAAGAGAGAATTGCATTAATGAAAATTTTGAAAAAGTTAAGTTAGATGCGCTTGTAGATTCTTAACTATCCGGATTAAAATATAATATCATCATTAGATACAATAGCAAATATTGCTCTTTATCAATCTACCCAAGGTTTACCTTTCTCAGGTATTCCGTTCAAGAGATATAAACATTCTCGAGAAACTGCCCTTCTGTGGTATATGATGCCTTATCCGTCTAAAATGTCTCTAGAAAAACATGTTCGGCTACAGACGTGAGACTGTTGCGTTTTTATTGGACCGAATTGGATCGAAACAGTTGGTTACCAGCCGGTCTGAACTTCATATTAGATCCGAGAAAAGCTGGTGGAAAGCGGTCCATCAGAACTAATAACTTTATCGGCGCTAGACCGATACATCTTAGAGTCTGGTATTTTTAATTTTAGACTGAATTTTGCAACAAATAATCGGTCATTTTTATACGCAGGCACGGGTCTTGCGAGTTTCGAAGCTTTTCTCATATTTATCGATATATACATAATCATATATGGTTATATATTACTTAATACGGTGAAGATCTTACAGGTCTAATGAAATTTGAAGTTATATATATATATTAATTAAAACTCAATGAAACTGATATTTTATTATGCAAGCGCGAACTGGAAAGTACAAAGATATTGAGATTCTGTGATAGTTGTTCAGACATAGATCAGAGAAATAAACTCAAAATTTTAAGATGGAAAACATATTGCATGAATCGGTACCATCTTCAAATGTCTGAAAAGTTTTATGTGTGCATAAGAAAATTTATTCAACAAACTTTGATACTCATTCTGTACTGGAAATAGTATGGAACATTTAGAGGTGAAATTTCAATAATGGCTGAAAACTTCTCAGTTAGAAACTTACAAACTCATATTTTCTCATCATTAAGCTAATGAAAACTGTTAAACAATAAGCAGAAAGAGCAAGTTTTAGTCATTTAATAAATTTTTCGAAGTTTTAAAAAAATGATCGGTAAAAACTGGTAAAAGACTCGCCAATCTGAAAAATTAGTCTGAACTATGCCTGACGGACCGATCCAATTCCAAGTCTGATCGGCCATGCTGAGTCAACTAAAGATATTTGTTTTTTGTTACAAGCCGATTTTATATGTTTATAGAATGTTTCTTACAGCATAGCCTTGCTCAGTCCTACAGTGAGAAAATATTAGATGCGAAAAAATCCACTATAAGCATGCCAGAGTGTTTTTTAAATGAGAAAAATATCTTCAATTGTGTTAGCATGGCGAATTAGACCTTTCTAGAGACATTTTAGAGTGATAAATGATCAGATATTCTAAAAAGGAAGTGTTTAGAAAATCATTATATCTGTTGAATGGAATTATGTAGAAACCCAGATGAATGAATCCAACAGCGAATCTGATCGATTCTGATAAGATCCAATCAACCGACAAAGTTAAAACGGAATTTAAGCTGCGGATTCACTAACAAATTCCTAGTGTTGGAGTCCGAAAAGGAACCGACCAAATCCAACTGTCAGATTCAAGGGGTAAACATCAGACTCCAGCCTCTTGGAGTTAAGTGGAGTCACTTGCAGCCAAATGACTCGCGGGGAATCACGCAAAATCACGCAGAGTCACGTAGAACCGCGTGGAGTCATGCGAGTTAACAGATTCTGCTGCTTCTCTATTAATTAATTCCCATAACAATACAAGTGTTCATTGTTGGAAAACAATTCCCAAAAACAGAACACCTTTGTTCTGTTTTTGGGAAATAATTCCAAGAGTGAAACTATAGACTTCAGTCAAGCGGAGTCAACGTGGAGTCATGGAGTACGACGTTTCTCCCTTGGCCAGATTCGATAGGAATTTCAGCAGCCGGATTCCAAAGAGATTCCTGTAAAATCCTTTCGGATTTTGATCGATTCCTGCAAGATTCGATAAGATTTCAATACTAGAGAACCGATAGTGGATCCGAAATCAGGATTTTGACGGAATCCAATCGAATCCACCGTCGAACTAATCGTCACTGGAAGGTTAACCTTGCTTAAATTGATAGAAAACAATATATGCTATCGTACCGAATGATGATATTATATTTTAATCTGTATAAAAAAGAACCTGCAAATGCATCTAACTTATTTTTTTCAGAATTTTCATTAATGCAATTCTCACTTAAAATTCATGCAAATTGCATACATTTTTTTTTTGAAATGACAGTTTCGATGTTGCTCCTGAAGAATCTATACTCAATAGCTTTTCACGATGCAATATGATAAAGATAGGAAAAAAAACAAAAATGGGCCGAAACTTATGAAATACCCTGTATCTATAGACAAATTTTCAGTTTTAAGTTTCGTAATTCGATTTTTTGATAAGTATCTTGAAATTGAACGAAAAGTCAGTAAAAAACGGCCATAATGTTTGGAGGAAGAGTCGTCGACCTAAGTCCTTTCAGTCTTTTTATCTATTTGAGGTTTCGTATTAAATGATATGTAAGCAAACCGAATCAGAATGAAACACCTGGAAATATTTTCTCGTTAGATTTTCATATTATTTCATGGAGATAATTTTAAAACGAAATGGTTAAATTTAAAACCTGCTAATTGATAAATTGAGAACAATAAAAGTGATTTGATAATACATTCAAAATTTAGAAGAATCTAATTAAACACGGAAAGACACAATTTTTCTTTTAATTCCTTTTCATTAACTTCAATACTGAACTTTATTGGATACATTAATTCTTTTTCTAATTGAAATTCTTCTAGCAAAACAAATATTTCTTTGAACTTACTCGAAAATCTTTGTCTTAATTTCAAATGGATGCGATACTTGTTTTCTTTGACTTTCACACTTTCAACACGAAAGCAAACACCAGGTGTAATTAATTCTTCTTCTTCGTTTTCATATTCTGACAAATGACTGAGATCAGCAATAAAAGCGCATTCGACTTCCATAATAAATAAAGTATTCCCGAATTGTTTTGCCTTTCCTCGATTACGACTTGCCGATGTAAAGGCTTGGAATGATCCGTACTCGCGTTTATTCTTGGCCATCTGCCGATATCTGTCGATCATTTCGGGCTTCAAATTTGCTCCACGATACAATGTTTTATTCACTGTCACTTTTGAATTGAAAGGATCATCCCATAATAATAAACAAAATGGTCCTAAAGTGCGAATTTTACTTTTCCACTGTTTCTCATTGTCTTTGTCTCCAATCAACCTCATTGTCTCGTTCAATAGTTTGTACAAGAAACTTTCCAATGTGTACAAATAAACGCAACGTTCCCAAACTTGTTTCATTGTACTATTCTTCTGCTCGAGAAGTTGTTTGGCCAATTCTTCTGCTTCACATCGTTTCTTCAGATGTGTTCCTTCCTCGATAATGCCTTGCGCTGCTTTTTCAACGATCATCGGGATCAGTTTCGATTCTTTTGACGGTAATTCATTGTCTTTAAGACCCAAATATCTTCGGACTTCGATGATAAAAGGTGAAACCCAACCATATTGTCCCCCAAACGAACGCCCACTAGCGACAGGGAGATCGACAAATCGTGTTTCGCGCAAATGTTTGTCTTCTCGATTTCTGTCGAGACGTTTGACGGGCCGTTGTCTGTAGTCATCGATGATTGATATTTGACGATTTTCATCAAAATCGATGTAATATTCATCGAGAACAGCTCTTGGCTGGTTGTTTCTGAACGCTCTCTCAATTATGATGTTTTCTACATCCGAATAGTGACTCCATTGCTCTTCTTCAGATGTCCGGAATGGATCTTGATTGGATTTCCACATCCACTCGACGTGCTTCAACAAATTCTGTGTCTTCGGTTTTGATAAAGCCATTTCTCGTTTCTTCCCTTATCTGAAACATTAGCAAATCTCTCTTCCTATCGTTTTGCTTAGTAGACTTATGAGCAACTTCTGCCTCTTTACAACTTTAGGAATCATCAAATTCTTTGACAAAGGAAGAAGCTGTTTAGATGAATTACTACTAAAAAACAAATTCAATTGCTAACCTATGTGGTTCCTCTTAAGTTTACGTTCGTCTTATTTTTGACGACAAATAAACTTACCTGTCCTAGATAGATTTAAGATATAGTTTATGTGCTTTCAAATTATTACGAAAATAAATCTACCGCAACGCTTTTCGTTATGCGACAAGAAGAACAAACGAATGAATCTAGCGGAATGCAGCAGAATTTTGTTGCTTACTTAATTTGTTTTTTCGCTTGATCCTTGTCAAAAATAAATGAAAGAATACTTGAAAATTTCGTTCGTTTGATTTCCCATTAAAAACAAATTGTCATTAGGGGCAGCACTTTACTTTTATTTTACCAGTATATACAAATTTTTTTATTCAATAATAACTAAGTATGCAAGCTCCAGCTCTTGTGAGATACCACTGGTGATCGGCTCATCTCATGTGAGCTATTCTACAACTTATTAAAACCTATCTGGAAGTAGTACATAGAGCTGCTTAAGAGAGATCGCATGAGGGGATCGAGCATTCCGTCAAGGACCCATTTTATGATCGAAATTGACCTACGGTTTTTTTTTCATCAATCGATATAGCATGTCGAGTTAGGGTTATAGTAAAATTTTTAGACCTCTACAACGTCGTTTGGCGGAGTTATAAGCATTAGAAGATAAGGAGGTCCAAAGTATTTATAAAAAATCATCTTTTTCGTATTTTGTGTATAACTTCATCATTTTTCATGCATTTGTTTTTGGAAACATCTCATTCGAAAGAGCTTTTCAATCTGAACAAAATCCTTTATATTTCTCTTCTCAAATGTCAAGTCTCGCTTTAAAAAAAATCGATTTTTTAAAAAACTCTGCTTTTTTAACCTGCACTCTTTTTTTGTGCAACTGAGTTTTGAATATGAGAAACAGGTGGGGGGAGACTCAAACAAAGTGCATCTTGTAGAGAATTTCACGCTCTACAAAACCCTTATAAGGACTTTTGAAAAAAAGTTTCAGAAAGACTTCAAAAAAGCACAATAACATTGTTTACCATTCGTGATTTTCTACTTTTTTCACTGTTTTTCAACAGTATTTAACGAATTTAGAGCACAGAAACTATGATATAATCGAAACTAATATTATATTTGAAATCAGCATCAAAAACAGAGTAAGCGAAGATCTATTTCAAATCTTTCTGACACATTTCATTTTCATCGAAAATTTCCCCCTAGTCCCCCTTAGGAATGGGTTAAAAAATGAATTTCGTCAAAAAGTAATTACGACAGCGGGAAATAAATGCAGAAATGGTAAAATAAAATTAGAACACAAAGCAGCAGATAGCTAATTAATAATAGTAGCATTTTGACGAAATTCATTTTTTGACCCATCCCTGAGGGGGACTAGGGGGAAATTTTCGATGAAAATGAAATGTGTCAGAAAGATTTGAAATAGATCTTCGCTTACTCTGTTTTTGATGCTGATTTCAAATATAATATTAGTTTCGATTATATCATAGTTTCTGTGCTCTAAATTCGTTAAATACTGTTGAAAAACAGTGAAAAAAGTAGAAAATCACGAATGGTAAACAATGTTATTGTGCTTTTTTGAAGTCTTTCTGAAACTTTTTTTCAAAAGTCCTTATAAGGGTTTTGTAGAGCGTGAAATTCTCTACAAGATGCACTTTGTTTGAGTCTCCCCCCACCTGTTTCTCATATTCAAAACTCAGTTGCACAAAAAAAGAGTGCAGGTTAAAAAAGCAGAGTTTTTTAAAAAATCGATTTTTTTTAAAGCGAGACTTGACATTTGAGAAGAGAAATATAAAGGATTTTGTTCAGATTGAAAAGCTCTTTCGAATGAGATGTTTCCAAAAACAAATGCATGAAAAATGATGAAGTTATACACAAAATACGAAAAAGATGATTTTTTATAAATACTTTGGACCTCCTTATCTTCTAATGCTTATAACTCCGCCAAACGACGTTGTAGAGGTCTAAAAATTTTACTATAACCCTAACTCGACATGCTATATCGATTGATGAAAAAAAAACCGTAGGTCAATTTCGACCATAAAATCGAGATGCTCGACCCCCTCGTGCGGCCTCTCTTAAGACTTGTCTAGGAATAGTCCCTATAACTTTATAAGGTCTGTCTAAGGATAATACGTATAGCTCTCTAAGCTCTATATAGGAATGTATCAATTCCAATTTTCGACTTGGAATTGTTGAATTTGGTTGAAATTGGTCTGATATGGGGTACCCATTAGTCCTCAAAAGCTGTCCTATGATGGTACTGTTAGTCTTTAAGAGAGGGTTCATGAGAGCACCGACTAACTTTGTATAGAAATGACTGCTAACAACATTTTAATTTTCGATTTAACTGTCTAAAACAGTAGACCATCAGTTGGAATTCTTATATCCAAAACATTAAATCTCTTTGAAGTTCCTATGAAAACTGGAAGAACATACAAGTTACATTACTCTTGAACTTTAGTGGAAAAATCGAGTTTTTTTTAGGTGCTGTCAATAGTTTAAGATTCTCTCTATGTTAGATTACCTGTTTGAGTTCGAAGACGTTTTAAAAGATGCAGAAATGTTTTCTGTAGAAAAACTAGATAATCCATTAACTTCTAAACAATTTTTTATTAATTGATAATATTAATGTATGAGTAAAACAAACCATTAGATAGAATGAAGATTTTCTAGTGTTTTAACTGTAAACATACTGAATTATACTGTCCACAAATAATTTTTATTCTGAGTCTGAAGTCATATTTTAAATTTGGATCAACATAAAATATATAATGGTCCGTTAGGGTCAGGATGGATAGATATGACCGTCACTTACCAACATTTTTGCTCTCAACTAAGTTTTGCTATCAAGATTGAATCTTGCCAAGTAATACATTAAACAATGCAGAATTACAAGTGCTCTCAGAAAATATAAGAATTATTTTGGGGCAGTATGAGTCAGTATGTTTATGGTTAAAATACAAGAAAATCTTCATTCTATCAAATAGTCTGTTTTGCTCATATATTAATATTGTCAATTAATAAAATATTTTTTAGAAGTTAATGAATTATCTACAGGGTGTTGCAAAACCTTTGTGCCCCCCTGGTTCGATCTTAAGATCAAACGATTTCACTAAGTATTTTATACCAAATTGAAGCCCGAAAAAAACTACATCGATGAGTGCAATCAGACCAAACATTGTCTATTACATTATTAAAAAATCTTGTACTGTACATCAAGATGTCATATATCTGACATTATAGAATCTATGAGATCTTGATGTACAGTGGAACATTTTTTAATAATGTAAGAGACAATGTTTGATCTAATTGCACTCATCGATGCAGTTTTTTACGGACTTCAATATGGTATAATATACTTAGTGAAATCATCGGACTTTAAGATTGAAACGTGGAAGATGTAAAGATTTTGTAACACCTTGTAGAATCTATGACATCTTGATATACAGTACAAGATTTTTTAATAATGTAATAGACAATGTTCGGTCTAATTGTACTCATAGATACAGTTTTTTAGGGGCTTCAATCTGGTATAAGATATGTAGTGAAATCATTTGACCTTAAGGTCGAACTCGGGTAAGGGGCACAAAGGTTTTGCAACACCCTGTAGTTTTGTAGGCACAACATTTCTGCATCTTTTGAGACGTCTTCGAACCAAACAGATGATCTAATATACAGAAAATTTTAAACTATTGACAGCACCTAAAAGCAGCTCGATTTTTCCACTAAAGCTCGAGTGTAGTGTAACTTGTATATTCTTTCATTTTTCATAGGAACTTTAAAGAGATCTAATCACTTGGATTTAAGAACTCCTACTGATGATCTATTGTTTTAGATAGTCAAATCGGAAATCAAAAGTTTGTCGGCAGTCATTTCCCTACAAAGTTGGTCAGTGCTCTCGCGGACTCTCTCTTAAGTTGTAGATTAATGGTGTACTCTTTGGACTTGAAGGACTATATTACGGCGGTACTCTTAGGTCCTTAAGAGTTACATTATTGAAATAACCTTAAGTCCTCATGTTCTATATTATGGTGACAGTCATAAGCCCTCTAAGGGTATATTATGGGGTACTCATCAGATCTCATGACCTATCTGTTGGTGGTTGTTCTGGTGTGATTAACTTACGTTGGATATTTCTTCCTTTCCGTTCCTTAATTCTACTGTCATATAGATAACAAATACGATATACATTTATATTTTTTCTTTTTGTCACTTGGATATTTCCCTTCTCTTGATCTTGTTCAGGTATTTTTCCTCACTCTCATGTTTCTATCTCATTACCTTCAGTTTTTTCATTACACGTTTATTATACAGGGTCCATAAGTAAAGAAAAACAGAAAAATTCGGATATCTTTATTACGGTTCGATCAAATAGGCTCAGTTTTTTTATCAAGGATAGAAGGATGTTCACAATTCAAATCCATACGGACAAGGTTGGTGAGAAGCTGTGTCAAGTATATTATTTTCTTTTCCTACCTGTGAAAAAGTAAAATATTCTTATTGACATCAATAGTGATACTTACCAAAGGTTCTTATTAATTTTGTCCGTATGGATTTGGAGTGTGAACATCCCTTTATCCTTGTTAAAAAAATGAGCCCATTTGGTCGAACTGTAATAAAGATATCTGAAATTTTTCGTATATCCTAACTTATAGCCCACCCTGTATATTTCATTGAGCAAAAATAGTTGCACATGATATTTTTAAAGAATCATTATTATAGACTAACGTTTTCAGAAAAGTAATCATATATTCGGAAAGCCATTGGAATTCTTTATAACTCTATATATACACTTTTTAAATTGTATTTGTCCGCTATAAATAAATTCAAGCACAGTAAAGGTGCCCTCATTTCCAGATTCTGCGGAAATGTAGTTTTTATTTCTTTTCCACTTACTTTTTCAAATATATTTTGAATATAAAAGCAATTTAGTACAAAACTAAGTACATGTTATTAAAGGGCATGAAATGCTGTATCACTTTATACTTATACCAATCGTAACTTGCAAATATTTGATGACAAATATTGCAAGTATTTTTAACATACCGACGCATGAAGCTTGTAGGTTGGGTGTTGCTAAGAATCTAGCCGCTATACACTTTACTTGATTACTCAATAACCATTCATGGGATGCTGTATGAGTTCATTAATAGTAATCGAGGGTGAGGTTGTAAGAGTGAGGGTTTTAATAAGAATGCTAGAAATATTTGTCATCAAATATTTGCAAGTTAAGATTGATATAAGTATAAAGTGATAGAGCATTTCATGCCATTTAAAAACATGTACCTATTTTGATAATAAATTGCTCTTATATTCAAAATATATTTGAAAAAGAAATAAAAACTACATTTCCGCAGAATCTGAAAATGAGGGTGCCTTTACTGGGCTTGAATTTATTTTTAGCAAACAAATACAATTCAAAAAGTGTATATATAGAGTTGCAGAGAATTCCTCTGGCTTTCCGAATATATAATTACGTTTCTGAAAATGTTAGTTTATAGTAATGATTTGTAAAAAATATCATGTGAAACTATTTTTGCCCAAAGGATATGCTCTGCCTGTTTGGAAAATAAAACAGACGTTTTATTTTCGATTAGTTAGATTGATTCACTCGTTAACAGGGGTTGTTCATTCGTCATGATGGCGTATCCTATGGTGATACGTGCAAGTTCTTAAGAGAGGGTCCATGAGGGCATCGAGCATTGTTACCATAGGCCATACTCTCGAATTTTTTGACCTATTCTTTTTATTATCGGAAACGAAAGCCCATGAGTAGAAACCTATAAATCCAAAGTTTCAGACTTTTTTATTGTTCCCTTTAAAAGTTATGAGGTAAACATGGAAGAGGTCTCACGTGCTACTAAGAAAATATAACTTTTATCATACATGAAAAGTATTTTAACAATTTCTCTGAAATGATTCATTGCCTGAACCCGTGTTATATCTTAAAAGATAGAGCAAAGCTCGCTCTACAAAACTGTATAATTGATAGGCCTTTTAGTCTGAAACACAAACAGGCAGGGTCGGCATACTATCCCAGGCTTCCTATTTTTTAGAACAATTTTTTGGCAATTTTTTGCAATAATATCTTATTTCTCAAGTGAAATGGCAACTAACCAAAAAAATAAATACGTCGTTGGATAAAGCAAATCAAGGGCTACAAGATGGCTATAAAATATTTGAAATTGAAATACTAACACACACTCATTTCAGGGCCACAAGATGCTCGTAAGACATACCCAAAAACGGATATTTCGGGTTTTTTTCGCTTAAGTCTAGGAATTTTTTGTGGTTGTTCTTGGCATTTTCTTGTCTATGCCTTGTTGTACTCGTACTCTCGCATCAGACTCGTATTCAGCATCAAAAATTAGGTCGAAATAATAATTCCAAAATATTTTTATGGAGCTTTGCGTTGAAAATAGGCAATCTCATAGGAAGGGTCACATGATTTCGATAATGAAAATTCTTAGTCCAATTAAACTGTGATGTGAAAGAGTCAAATTGACAGTTTTGTAGAGCTTCTATAGATCAACCAGACGTAGTATTTGCTGCTTCACGGTAATATGGCTAATTTTTAAATAGAATTTTTTGATTGTTGGTGTTACCAAGAATACGTTATGATGAGTAACACGTTACTATTTTATGACTTTCTTTCTGAATGTATCCGAAACTCTTACTTATTGTACACTTGTCCTCGATATTCTATACGTCTGATCTGCAACTCCGAAACCTTTACTTATTAAATGAGTGTTCGCAGAGTCTCCTATTCTCATATGTTTCGCCTTACATAGACAAATACGTGGTAGGTCACTATGATATATTGTATATTGGTATTTGATAATGAATAAACTGTATATCGATAAAAGTATGTTTTTATTGTCTTTAACAATGAAATATGGATTAAAAGTAAAAACGGTAATATTGTTAGGATGTTGAAGTAATTCATAGCGGCATTTTTGTCCCGTATGAGACATTTTTTTTGGGTGCGAATTAAAACAGATATCTCGACAAATATATCCTTTGGTCGAAACTTTTGTTGAAGGCTAATTACGACAATACTACATATCCATTCAAAGACGATATTACAATGTTGGATCGAGGCTGATACCATCGTTTAGTACCATTCTGTTGTCATTCTTGTATCATAGTAGTTGTTCTGCTTGAATGTTACTGTCGGCATTCGTACATGTTTCTATTTTTTATCGAGCGTATTGTGCTTTCTCCTTGCTATATGTGTATATTGTGTGTCAGATTGTGAGACATTCTCGTTTTGCTGTGCTCTCTGAATGGTATATAGAATTCTCGACAACACACAAATCTTTTTGGTTTTCAAAAAACGTTAAATCGACGACGGCTGACTGTTGTTATAGACAAGCAAACGATTTCAGTGTTAGCTAATGACTCGGAACTATTTTTAGTCCGTGTGTCTTTTATACTAACATAAAGAGTCAACAGACGTGCATTTTCTCGGACGATGATCTTTGTTGTGATAGAATCCCTATGTTTTTCGATCTACGCTAGAATGAATCTCACAAGCGCTGGTTTACTAATGCTACTGCGCTATCGGAATTCGATTGCTCTGCGACGATGGATTCTATCAGGATCATTTGTCCTTCCATTCAACGTTCGTATGTTCATTTCGCAAGGAAGAATATGTGAGAGAGTTTTGGCTAACGCAGAATAAGAAATGGTGGCAATGCTTATCCTCAAAAAATTCACGAGCAATGAGTAATTGTTCCTTCTCAGTCTCAATGCTCGTAGCACTCATGTATGCGTGGCTCATAATGTGAGTACGCGCAATATCAATCCAGTACAAGCTTTAGTCGTCTTCGAACACTTTCATTTGCGTCACTACTGCGGTACGACTATTTGTCATTCTTGTCGCAACCCTGTTTTTGAACATGCTGATGCAGCGAAGGACAAGCAACATAAGAGAGCATTCGAATGCCTTGTCAATAATACTGATGGTGATAACCTTCAAAAGGATCATATGTAAGATTATACAATCGTTAATAAGAGAATCAATAGCGTGCCAAAGACGCTCGGAAAACATCATGCTTGCATCGTTTTCCTCTTCTCGTTCTATCAACTATCCCACATAAAATAAACGAACATTTTAGGAATTGTTAAACTATGTGTCTATTATACTTTGTAGTCGATCTCATCTGAATGAGAGGCCGGACTTATATGGGAAGAAGAATCTGCCTAGCTGTTTTTTAATCGTAAAATACAGCAACTGAGGAGTCTTAGAAGCGCGCGGTGCAGATGGAGAGCAGAACAACCAAATATTGAGTAGTCATCCAGCGCACCCGTCAGTTCATCAGCAAGAGCAAGAGAAAGAGAAAAGAAAGGAATAGAGCAATCATACATTTACACATGCACTGGCCACTCGGTAGAAGCTCTCAATCGAGGGCAGGAAGTGTTTGGAACGATCGACACTATCGTGCCATCAATAATGGCATGCCGCTAGGTTTGAGCGGTTAAGCTGTTCGACGCATACTCACAAGGTAGTGTGTTCGAACCTCAGCGTTACCAGACATAGAATGACCCTGGATAAGTCACTAACGGTTGTTTGTCTCGGATCATCCGTTCGATAGCACATTGACTACGTGGTTGACATACACAAAAAGCTCCTGTGCCTAGTATATGGTTAGTCAGTGTGTATGGATAGCTTAAGTGATTAAGCGGAAGAACTCTGAGTCAGGCTGCCCTTCTGTCAAGAGCTACAACTACCAATAGTTGTAGGAAAAAATAGTGGGCTTTCGAAACTGTCTCCGACAGCACCCCATACCGAAAGGTAGGGTATTCTTCTTCTTCCTCTTCAATAATGGCAGGAAAAATATTCGCTTTACGAAGCTACATGAATTCTGATATATTCAAACTGCATAACTGACTCGACGAAGTTTTATTGCGCTCGTCTTGAGCAGAGAGAAAAGCGAGCAACGTTGTTATATTTCCAGTGATTACTAGGAGCCAGTCTGAACTATCGTCCACACGTCTTAATCATTCACTCATTCTCAATTAGACTGGACCCAACACATATCTAATACTTTGATCGTAAAGCAAATCATATTAGCGGGCCATCAAAAAGTAACTTTCATCAAGCAGTACTAAGTGATCTTAAAAGGATCATTTCTTTTGGAATGGAACGAATTCCCGTATCCCGAAAACCATCGGCTTCATAAGGCGCAGACTAGCAAATGTACAAAGGGAGTAGTAGTTTTCGTGTGTATGTTTGCAATTTCAGATATCATGGATAGAAATACCGCACAGAATCGATTCTCTATATAGAGTCTCGCACAAACTTACTAATACTGTATGAGTATGTGCAGATGTAACATGAGGCCATGTGCTGATTGAAAAGACTCCTTATAAATAAATATTATTTAAAAATTAGCCATATTACCGTGAAGCAGCAAATACTACGTCTGGTTGATCTATAGAAGCTCTACAAAACTGTCAATTTGACTCTTTCACATCACAGTTTAATTGGACTAAGAATTTTCATTATCGAAATCATGGGACACTTCCTATGAGATCGCCTATTTTCAACGCAAAGCTTCATAAAAAATATTTTGGAATAATTATTTCGACCTAATTTTTGATGCTTAAGACGAGTCTGATGCGAGAGTACGGGTACAACAAGACATAGACAAGAAAATGCCAAGAACAACCACAAAAAATTCCGAGATTGAAGCAAAAAAAACTCGAAATATTCTTTTTTGCGCATGTCTTACGAGCATCTTGTGGCCCTGAAATGAGTGTGTGTTAGTATTTCAATTTCAAATATTTTATAGCCATCTTGTAGCCCTCGATTTGCTTTATCCAACGACGTATTTATTTTTTTGGTTAGTTGCCATTTCACTTGAGAAATAAGATATTATTGCAAAAAATTGCCAAAAAATTGTTCTAAAAAATAGGAAGCCTGGGATAGTATGCCGACCCTGCCTGTTTGTGTTTCAGACTAAAAGGCCTATCAATTATACAGTTTTGTAGAGCGAGCTTTGCTCTATCTTTTAAGATATAACACGGGTTCAGGCAATGAATCATTTCAGAGAAATTGTTAAAATACTTTTCATGTATGATAAAAGTTATATTTTCTTAGTAGCACGTGAGACCTCTTCCATGTTTACCTCATAACTTTTAAAGGGAACAATAAAAAAGTCTGAAACTTTGGATTTATAGGTTTCTACTCATGGGCTTTCGTTTCCGATAATAAAAAGAATAGGTCAAAAAATTCGAGAGTATGACCATGCTCGATGCCCTCATGGACCGCCTCTTAAGCGCTTTCCATGAACAATACCCATAAGCCACGAAGAGTTATCGAGATTTGATATTATTGACTTTTCAAAGAACTCTTGTGCTGTATTTCTGGTTACTTTTCATGGGTTATTCCATAGAAAATGTTAGGTGCCGCTAAATGTTTAAGAATTATCTATAGGGATGACACTTTAACACTTAACTTTTAAAAAGAAGCTAAAGTGCTTATACTGTAGGTAAGAGACGAGCACATTCAATCAGCTTTTCGAGTGGAATTTTGCAACGAAACGTTTTCGTACACCTTGCTCAGCTGAGAAAAGTCCACATGTACACCAAATTTTCATAAGCAAGATGTATGAAAATGTACAAATTGAGGTTTATCATAAAACCAGACCTCTCGATAATTACTCTCGATACATAATATTAGAAAGACTTATATTGATCGAACAATAAGGAAACAAAACTTTGTTGGCTATGTATTATAGATTTTGATAATAATATAAAATACTTTACTTATTTTGCAAAAAATGCTTTCTTATGAATAATACGACAGCGCAATAATACCAAAAGACGTGTACATAAACTTACTTTTAAACGATAAATGCTGCTTCGTTTTTTATCCTTTTCGTTTATTTATGGTTACGCTTTGTCAATCAAGCAAATTTTTTCCAACCAATTTATATAAAAAAATTATATAGATGTGCGTCTACCATACAAAATAGCATATGCATATTCTAAGTCACTTTTCTTCCTATTAACATCGAAGCACACCAACGCATAGATTAATAAGCGATACTATACATTGCTTCACCTGTGAATATTTCTTTCGTTCGATTATCATTAACAAAAAGGAGAGGAAGTAAGTGAGCATGTTTTTTATTATGAATCGAATATGTTTATTTTGTTACGTCTCAAAGGTTATTGATGCATAATGTTTAATATTTATGTAAAATGGACAGTTATAAATTATAACAGATAACATGGTTAGTTTTCTGAAGTAGTAGGGGCTAATTGTTTTGCAGACAATGATCAAAATTTTCCACAAACAAAATCGAAAAGTCAAATGTGGAAGAGGGGCCAGCACAAAGAGAAAACACCAGACTTCAGGACTTCAACGGACTGCAGTCTGCTGTTTTTCCTTTAGGGCAGCATGTAGGAAGTTATTTTAAACAGAGGCAGTGCAATATTTTTTCCAATATAAAGATTGACCAAATCCTTTCTCTGGAAATCTAGGTTCATGCCAAAGCTCACGAACTAATACATAGTTGAACACAATATCTCAGGAAATGATAAGTTTCGCAGGTTGCTAAGAGTTATACGTCCCTTTACAATTTTTAGAAAAAGTCTTTTCATATTCAACACAAAGATGTTTCTAAATAGTTTTGCCGCCGAAAGCGATTACATTTGTGACGGTTAGTCACTAGTGAAATGGTTTTTAAACCTACTTATAAAAACTGCAGTTAATTATGATCTAGTTTCGTAGAAAGACAATTCAGCTTGCCACTACAGAAGACAAAGTTTACTAAAGCCTGGCTTTATATTCCATGTAAGCCCTATTGTGAATATGAGGTTCATTGAAGCCGGGCACTGTGTGCGAGATTTGCAACATTTCGGCCATCTATTACATTTCGCAATAGTCACAGGCTGTCCGCCAAATTTGCGAAACTTACATTGTTAGCTAAATCTGGTAGAACGATAGATTGTCTGACGAATATAGCATAAACCACAAACGGATTACGGACCATGTAGATCTAAGCTATCCATAAGATCTTACAGGTCTACATTAGGCATACACCAGTCAAGTTAACTGTGTGTATATAGGATGTGTAAAAATGTTTTTCCAGGCGGATAATACTATGATCTTAAATAGCATACATAATGATCTTAATACTAAATTAAAATGCGTCGAAAATCGAATTTACTGATACTAAATGGTAGGAGTTATCAGAACCTATTAATGTCGAATTTAAGAAATTTTCCGAAATTCTATGCTTTTTCTGCATAGAAAAGCCGAGATGCTAGTAACTCCAACATAAAATACAATATTTTCTTTTGATATTTTTAATAATGTCAAACAGCTCGTTTTTTATATGAAAAAAAAGTCGGATTTTTCAATAAAATTAGTGTCCCTTGTTATTTTTATTGCCATGGATGCTTCGAAATATACTCGTTAGGCCCAGTTTTTCACACTGCATGCAATGAGCATACTTTGAAGGATCTGAGATAGAGGTGTACAGTTCACGCTCATACTCATGAACGCTCACAATTTTCGCTCACGCTCATATGAGCGCTCATGAGCGTGAGCCGTACGTTCCTTAATCTATATAGGATCAATCTTTATTATACTAGAGGAACACCTTTGGGTCCGTATCTGCTATACCATGGGGTACCCTTGAGTCGTCATCTACTGTGCAAGGCAGAGATTAAAGCCCTATATATTGTTGGTGTAAATAGGACATCAACACTCTCGCTACTTATTAACTATAATAACTTCGCATAATAGAGTCTTTATTATAAATTATTTAGCGAAAAAGAAGTTGAAAAAATAGCAATTCCTTATGTTGAAGATATTTATGAAGTAAGTGATCAATTCAGTATGAATTTATCGGAACGATAGATGAAGGTAAACATACGAATATCAACAGGGAACTGATTTTTGTGACCTTTTACCAGGAAAAGTAATGACAGAGACGGCAGAAGAAGTTCAAAACCACAGCAAACTAATTATTTGAACCTGCGCTGAGCCTAAAAACATTCAAAAGATCCACTATCGTTAACTTTTCTGTTTTACCTATGAAATATTCAAATTCTTTAGCTAAACCAACATTCCAGTCAACCTTATAAAAATACGTGTCTTATAACGAAAAACGGAGAGAATAAATTGGGTTTGATTGATCATCACAAAGGAAATTCCTCCATATCCAAATCATACGATCAAATCAACTAATAGAAAGATCTGTTTGAGCAGATCGCACCAATTCGTCCAACTTTCGCAACATTTATGTTAATGACATTTGATTCTGTGGAGTACTCTAAAAAGAAGATATCATAGCTAACCATGAAGCGTTTAAGGGTAAATCTAGAACTTTTTATGACTCTAGATTTGGCTATTGTTTTTCGAACCGTTTTTTAGGTTCAAGTAATCTATATATATGAAGAAGAAAGTTTGTCCGTCTGTCTGTTCGCTATGCATTCAGACACGATACGAGCAAATACAGTGAAATTTTGCATAGGATACTTTTTCGACCAGAGGAAAGTCATAGGGTAGTTTTCGACCCAAAATTTTCATCTTAAGGGAGTCTTTGCTTCCTATTGTTGGATTTACTACAGTAAATACTAGTGGCGTAACCAGGATTTTCTGGGATGCTGGATCTCAACTTCAGAGTATGGGTTCTAGTTGAAACTTATGGGAGATGATATTGGTTACTAATGATGAGTTTCTGCCAACTAATTTTTTCGATCGGAGTTTGCCAAAAAAGTTAGCATTTTCCTGAGCTCCCCAAGAAATTTTATAAACTGTGAGTAGTATCGAACTTTTGAGGAAGCCACCGAAAGCTACATCGAATCTCATCGACAGATTTCAAATTTCACACGAAAATATCAATCCATTCGGGAGTTATAACGTTTTGAATCTCTGCCGCAATTTCTGAGTAATGTCCTAAAAATCCAAAACGTTATAACTTCCGAACGGATTGATATTTTCGTGTGAAATTTGAAATTTATCGATGAAATTCGATGTAGCTTTCGGTAGCATCCTCAAAAGTTCGATACTACTCACAGTTTATAAAATTTCTTGGGAGGCTCAGGAAAATGCTAATTTTTTTGGCAAACTCCGATCGAAAAAATTAGTTGGCAGAAACTCATC
The DNA here is from genome assembly GCA_022393335.1 of Macrotrachela quadricornifera. NCBI lineage: Eukaryota > Metazoa > Rotifera > Eurotatoria > Philodinida > Philodinidae > Macrotrachela > Macrotrachela quadricornifera. Next base: position 1,359,597 of record JAJEKB010021302.1, on the reverse strand, counting down.
ATTTGGAACCAATATCATCCCCCATAAGTTTCAACTGGAACCCATACTCTAAAGTTGAGATCCAGCATCCCAGAAAATCCTGGTTACGCTACTAGTAAATACCTTTTTCAGAGAATTAGCGTGAATAATTGTTTTCTCAATAATTCAAGAACGAAACTACATAAAAACATGCTTTTTGCCGTTGGTCACGCGAGACTGTAGAATAATCGAAAGAAAACAAATAGAATGTATAAGGCAAAGTGTAACCGCATAATGGAAAGTATCTATTTAATGAAGAAAGTAAAAAATGAGATAAAATTCCATTACTCATAACTTATAATCTATATATATAAAGAAGTTGTGTCTGTCTATCTATTCTTTCGTGCATTTCTACACTGCACGAGCTAGCGGTGCCAAACTTTTCATGGCATACTATTATATCTCGAAGAAGATCGAGAGGGGATCAGGATGATTGGCGATAGGGCTGGACAGGGAGTTTCATACAGGTTATGATACATTGCAATTTTTTTCAATCTTTCAAAAATTTCGGAGCATTTGCTGTCATTATTAGAATATTCAGCTCTTAGTTTCACTTTTTTTGCACTGGGTATTGGCATAAAGTATGGCAATATGCATGAGTTAAGAGCAAGGCAGTCACGTCCTTACACTATTTGCTGAATTATCCGATTTGAAAATGAATGTAAGTGTATGTACGGCGGGACATATAGTAATAATAGATGAAAAGGTTTTCAGCAAGCCTTCTATACATCTTCTACCGTTTTCTGACATGATACGTTTCCCGTATGCAGATTTTCCGAGCAACGCCGGATATTACGGCTAGTCTTTCTATAATTCTAATTGAAATGTAACGATTCAGAACATCATTCTGATTTGATTTGGTTTGCGATAAAATTATTCTACATGTAAGAACCACTTCAATCAAGACTATCAGTTGTATATACCAAGTATTTTCAATCGAAACCTTTTTGAATTTATCCATGTAAGAAATAACGGGCAAATATCCAGTGTAAAATCGATTATAGTCAAAAATAATTCAAAAAACCAAAACTTCATCTATTATTCGTATTATTTCTGATTATCATCAACAAGAAAATCATGAAGAAAATTGATTATATGGGTGCAAATCGAAGAAAATGATTTTAAAGATATTGCCATTTACTCTCAAGAAAAATCAATTATATAAAAATATTTTTCATGAACTTTTAATTGATCATAATCAAAAAATAATAGAAACATTTAATGAGATTTTGATTCTTTTGGATTGTTTTTATTATAATCGATTTTAATCTGATTATTTTTTTAATAGTTTTACATGGGTATTCTGTGAATATTAATATCGCTTTTGCTCTAGTTCTGTTTATTTATAACTACGCTTGACTTTCAGTTTCAAGTTTGCCACTAGTCTAACAATATTTGAAATTAAATATACTTACGTGCTAGAAGATTTCGAATGTACGAGTTGTTTTTTGTATGCTAGCAAGCAGTTTTGCTGTGTATATATCGTTAACGAAATCAGAAGGTTTTTTCCAACTTACTTTTATTGACGTGATCAATGAAGTATGACATTTTTTTTAATGAGACAGTTTGTTGCACGTATGCGTTCGTCATTATGTGCATATCGTTATTTCTATCTTCTTCCTCTTTTTTTTTCTTTTCGTTACGTTTCGTGTTTTTGTGAGAGAAAAATATCCACTGATATTTGCATACCTATTTTTATTACATTTTAATTTTTCAATTTTCTCATATGAAGATGAAATAATCTTTTTTTAAAAACTATATGTGAGAAACAATAGCAATATGTTGTCCTATAATGTATTGCTTCATGAAAATGACTCGTCCTATCGTCAGCACAAAAATGTTTTGCTCATATAAATCGATAAATGAAGTTTTATTTTATATTTCAACGACAGATGTTCGTTTCGAAGAACTGCGTCAAGACAAGTACAAAAATCACGTAGAATATCGGTTTGAGTCATAGTTAGAATTGGATCGATCGGTCTTCGCCGTCTCTTAAAAATTTTTTGGACTCTCATTGGCAAAACTTTAACATTATCCAAAGGAAAAAGTATCAACTTGTTACGATACGTTACGAAAACCCTGCTATGTATGCAGCTTGCCTAACAGATAAAATGCATAAATCATTAAAAAAAACAGCGTAAAGGCTTTATTATCACTCTTACATGGCTATCATAATGTCAGAACAGTTAGTGTATTCTCTGATCAGATGCTACTGGCAGGGGTTTCGTAACATAATTTTGTAAAGCTTTTATATAGAGGTTAAGATTTTACTAAAAAAATTTGGCGAGAAAAATTCAAGAGCATAAAGAGAGAGTCAGAAGACAAATACAGATATGCTTTAATCTTTTTTTTCTAAGTTTAATTCCTAAAGACAACCGAAATTAACAACACCCAACAAAGATATAGAGAGGAAGAAGAATGAACAAGTTAAAAACTAAAATAACATGGAAATAAGAGCGTACAATTGAATTTCTTGGTTTTAAGTCAAAAGCTACAACAAGAAATAATTGTACAATCACGTAGACAATGTTGAAAAAGTATTGTAATACAAAAGTCCTACAAATTTTTCGTAATGAGTTAATATCGACCCAAATTTAGGGAGGATCGAATTTCGGCTCGGACTTTCGACCCAATGTGAAATAGAAATAACAGTGAGAATCAATCAATTTTAAAATAAAAAGAATTTACGGATCGCCAGTCCGACCGAATTTCATAACTTTATATGTGAAATAATTCATCTTGAAGCTTTGAACTCACTCATATGGGATAGTGTTAGCCAACTTTCTTGCTTATATTTTGCTATGTGACTTCAGCCGACCTTGTAAATAGTTGGGATGAGTTTAAAATTAAATTCTTTGTCAAATGATAGTATTTTCGAGGAGGTCACCGGATAAAAAATAGAGGTTTAATCCTAAATACTACGACGTTAGGTGCCTCCAGCCAGTAATTCTTACTGATATTCGTTCATTGACTTTGGCTGACACTACAAGTGCTTGGGCTAGATGCAGAACTAAACTCTCTATTGAATGATGGTCTTTTCAATGCGAATCGTTACACAGAAAATGTGGATTCGACCCGAAATATTAGATTTTTGACCACAATATGACAATAATTCCTGTTACTAGTTAGTCCAAGACTCGGATTGAGTTTCTAGTTGCTTGGATTGTGTACACAGTTTCATTCTCTATTGAACAGTGATCTTTACAATGGGCATCATTCGACAAAAAGTAGGAATTTTGTCTAAAATAGTAGTTTTTTACCAGAGCTCAAAACGGAGTGGAACAGATTTATAATTAAATCCCCGAAGTTTCTCCGCGTATAGTTATATTATAAAGATGTTTGTATCAAAGATATATAGATTCTATAATGTAAGAGTTACATATCATAGATGTCTCTGTGCCACAATATGCGTCTTCACAATATATTCACATATTGGTTGGAGAAACAACCAGTGACAACAATCATGTTCATTAATCTACGATAGGTAGAAAAATAAATTAATTAGGAGCAACCTCGTTTATAGTGTTACATTTGATCGTTTTCAGTGGCATTTCATGCAATGCATCTTTTCTTACAACTTATTACTTTACTTTATTTCTTGTAGAACTATTATTTATATTTCTAATACGAAATTTTTCTCTGCAATCCTGTTTATGCTCCTTTCTCTGTCTCTTACTTACCATTTCTACTTATATCGAATCTTTCTATACTAGTTTGTTTCTCATAACGCACTCTTCTTTTCTTCTTCATTTTCATCTGAATTCATTCATATATTATTGTTTGATATAGTTCAATGCATTTCTTTTGTTTTTCCTTGGTTTGTGTGTCTATTGACCTCTTCATCATGATTGATCAATGTTCTTTTTATCTCTTTTACCCTTCGATAATATATCTATATACATCTTTTTTTCTATCTAGGCATTATTCCTCTGATTTGGTGATATCATAATTTACTTTCTTTGTTGAAAATGATATCATTCTTTATGTTTTTCATTTAGATAGATGCTATCTTCCATTATGCTCTCTTTCTCGTGTACACCTATTTAAGTTCAATATAATTATGACAAATGTTTATTTGGAAAAATCTTATATATCATGCAGATCGATCATTTTTTTAAGAGTTTTACCTAATCTTATCTATTTGATGTTGTTAGTTATTTATGTTAAAAAACTTTTTGTGAACCTTTATAAACATCAAATATTTGTTGTTATTGATGATCGTTGAGTATGAATTTGTAATAATATAAAACAGAAGAAAGTATTAGCGTTACGTAGTGTGGTTGCATTTTATTACTATCTGTCTTTTCTTTGCTCCGTCTTATCTCTTGTTCTACTCATAATCGGAAAACAAAAATAGGTTGTTTTGTTTACTTCCATTTTGATTTTTTTTCGTCTTATGATGTGTTTTAATTTAAAGAAAATAAATTATAAAAGGTTAGTTAAGAGATTGATCTTGTCAAACATCTTTTTCTCAAGAGCATGACATGAACTGACCTCAAGATATATTCATGATCAATGATTTTATTTTGATGGATAAGCCTTTGAATATTTACATGAGTTATGTACGCAAATAAATTAATTCATGCCTTGGATTCATGAAGATCTTACCATTGAAAATATAACAAAAAGAAAAACAAATGTAAATTTAATTTCATTCAATCAGTGTTTTACCCAGCAGAAGGGCAGTGTGACCATCGCCCTCCCAGAGATTGAGCTTGCCATCTTTGGAAAAATGAAATAAATTTGAAAAAAAATATAAAACTAATATAACTTTCTAAACTTTTTTGGAAGATATTTAGAGAAATTGTTAAATAAAACACTTGCTAAAAGAGGATTTTCTTTGTGTTGTTGGTATTCAATAGAATATTCCTGCATCAGATCATTCCTACTGAACAAATAATAACATACATATATGGCGTGAATGTTTATTACTTAATTAAGAGGCAAACAGCATGTTAGAGGGAGGGTCGATCTAATTAATCGACACCAGAACGTCTGCTTTATTTTCCAAAAAGGTCCAACATATATACTGAACAAGTCAGGCAAATCCCAACCCCTGATAAGGGAAAAATACTTGAATACTATCAGATGAAAACACTTGGAAAATACAAGCAGATGAAAGAACGAAAGAAAAAATCCTATATATGTATGACATCTGAACGATAAGAAGGAAAGGATAAATCCCATACATATATATCGTATATGTCATCTATACGAGAAGAGAAAGAGAAAAAAGAAGAAAAAAAAGATCTATGTCAATCACACTATAACACCTCCCCCGTTAGGGTAGATGATCGTCCCGATCAGCAAAATGTTGTGTACATCAAAAGAAAAAAAACGAAAGAAAAAATGAAAGATAGCCATAAGAACATATTGATCATAAAAAAAAATCTATTCCAGCTGAGATATCAAGAAATTATTGATACTTGTGGTAACCTGTTGCCACCAGGCTGTTGGATAGAATAAAGCATGGTTTTCCCTAACGATCATTAACATTAGTCAACCGGTTTAAAATTGGGTCAGTGGAAAAAATGAAGTCAATCTAATTTGAATACATGCGTTCAAAGATTGGTCGCATGTCACAAAGATGAACTTGATGTTGATATTGATTTTGATCATTGTATACGATATAGGTATTGGAGGATAAACGTTGAAGGACTCGATAAGGTCCATTGTATATCGGATCCAATTTACCACGCATACCTTGTTGACGAATGAGCACCAATTCACCTATCTCGTAGATCGGATTACGCCTATCTTTATCATAACGACGTTTAGTTAATTGTTGTTGTTGAATTATATTAGCGCGTGCAACTTGGAGTGTAATTTGACGATGTCGATCCAAATGATGCAAATAATCTGATACTTTGTGAATTGGAATAATTGGACGAGCGGAATCAAAAGCTAACTGTATCTCACGACCAAACATTAGATAAGATGGTGAAAAACCAGTAGATGCTTGAGTACCAGTGTTATAGGAACTAACAACACCACCTAAATATTGATCCCAATTCTGTCGTTCCTTACCATATAATATATTAAGCTTAGGTCGCATTGTTGCATTCCATCTCTCAACTAATCCATTGGTTTGAGGATGGTAAGGAGTGGCAAAAGTATGTTCACAACCCAAAATCGAAGATACACTAGCTATTAATTCATTACGAAAATGAGTACCTTGATCAGTAAGAATATGAGATGGTACTCCAAACGTGAGAGCAGTTTCCACAATAAATTCAGCAGTTGTTTGTGCAGTGTTCCTGGGAACAGCCTTGGCAATAACGTATCTTGTTAAGTAATCAGTCAACACTATTACATAACGATTACCAGTTGCAGATGGTTCTGGAGTTGGATCCCAAAAATCTAATCCCACCATACCAAAGACTGTAGTCGGAGGAGCAATAGGTTTAAGATATCCATCCGGCTTACGTCGACGAATATTATGTTGAGCACAGTCACGACAAGACTTTATGTATAAATTAATTGTTTCATACATTTGTGGCCAATAACATCTAGTCCTAAGTTTATGAAAGGTTCGATCACGGCCAAAGTGACCAGCGGAAGGATGATCATGAAATGCAAACAGAACTTCTGGAACAAGAGTTTGAGGAAGAAATGGTACTTCAACTGCACTAGACTGAGATTTGACAACTTTGTACAAAACATCATTGTGAAGAATCATATCTGATATCGGAGACTGTTGATGTTGTATAATAATCTTTTGAATATCAGCATCCTGTTGTTGTGCTTCATGAATTCGAAATATATCCAGGGGTGATCGTTTAATAGATGGCGTGCAAGAAGATGGTAATGAACTTGAAGATGTAGATGGTTGTGCAATTGCTGGAGTGATAGCAAGAGATGGTGGAGATGATAATACTTTAGCAGCTTTTGCTTGTGCACGAGTGATGACGTTGACTGATCCTGGAAGTTCCTGAAGTTGTTCATATTCAATTGGGTATCGTGAAAGAAGATCACAATCACAATTGAGAGTACCTTTCTTATACTTTACTTCAGTAATATCAAACTCAGACAGGACAATCGACCACCAATCCACACGTCGATTTCTTGAACCTCGTCGATGGAAATTACATAACGGACAATGATCCGTTTCAATTTGAAAAGGACGCCCAAGAAGATACGGTCGAAGTTTTGATACTGCCATACCAATAGCCAACGCTTCCCGTTCTATTGTTGCATATTTACGTTGAGCAGGAGAAAGCAGTTGAGAAAAATAATAAATAATCTTTGGGCCAGACTCACATTTTTGCCGAAGAACAGCCCCAACTCCAATATCGGAAGCATCTGTGGACAACACGAGTGGAGCATTAGGATCAGGAAAATCGAGCACCAACGGTTTCGTTGTGATGGCCAATCGAAGCTTGTTGAAGGAATCAATCTGTTCCTTATCCCAATGAAAATCATGTCGATGACTTTTGTTTTTGTTGGTGACCGCATGTATTGGCGCTGCCAATTGCGCAAAGTCCTTGATGAACTTCCGGTACCATCCTATCGCCCCAATGAAATGGTTTGCTTTCTTTAAAGTTCTGGGCATCGGCATGTCTAAAATTGCGCGGATTTTTTCGTTCAATGGTGACATACCCGTGCTGTTAATATGATGGCCAAGATAGTCCATTTCATTTAAAACAAACTGGCACTTTGCTGGATTCAGTTGAAACTTGTACCGATGGAGAGTGGCCAAAACATCTTCCACATGTTGTAGATGATCATCGAAATTTCTTGAATATACAATGATATCGTCAAGATATACCAAGCAATACGATGATCGACCAGCCACAACAATTGAGTTCATGATTCTCTGGAACGATGGAGGTGCATTCTTCAACCCAGGTGGCAAAACATTGAACTCATATAAGCCATCCTTGGTTTTAAACGCCGTTTTTTCCTTGTCCACCTCCCTGATCGGGATTTGCAGATATCCCGTTTTTAAGTCCAGTTTGGTGAAATACAAATGTCCGGCCAATTGATTAAGAGTATCCTCTATATTAGGTAGAGGGTACTCATCCTTGATTGTCACCTGATTTAGTTTCCGATAATCTACCACGAACCGAGTAGAACCATCAGGTTTAGAAACCAACAAGGCAGGCGAAGACCAGGGCGAACTTGATGGCCTAATTTGCTTGTAAAGCCGCATTTTCCGCACATGTTCCTCCATAGATAGCCGTTGTCGATGAGATTGTGGATAAGGTCGAGTGGTAATTGGTGGATGATCATGTGTCCGAATAGCATGATTGATCGATGTTTGTGCAAGAGTAGGAGTCGATATATCCAACAGGCCTGCATATTGACTCAGTAGTTTCATAACCAAATCTCGCTTTGAAACATCTTCAATATGAGCAGCAGCCGTGACTACAAGCTTCTGCATAGAAGCGGACAGTGGAATCGAATCACTGATAAAACCATTATCAGTTACAGAAGAAAGTGAATTAGTCGATATTAATGATGAGACAGATGATATGGAAGTTTTAGCACAAAGAAGCTCAATTTTCCCAATTAGTGTGCCATCAGCAAGATAACAAATACGATCGCTGTCGTTGTACATAGTTAATGATGTAGCATAGTTATCAATAGCCAAGATACCATCTGAAATTCGAACAGTTTTATTGATTTGTAATTGTTGTCGAGGATGAAAGAGCACAGCAGAACAGGAAGAAATTGGAACAAATGCTGTTACTTGTCGTTCTTGATAAGGTTGTAAACATTGAGACCCAATTAATTTGACTGGAAATTGAGTTGCTGAATGGTTATTGTTCATTCGTTTGCTTGTAAGACAATAGCCATAATCATCATGAATAAGGACGCTCTGAGTTTTTAAATTAATGTCTACACGATATTTGATTAACCAGTCAATGCCCAGAATACATTCACATGACAAATGACGAACTACCAAAGCAGTCACAGTAGTCACTATATTGTTGATTTTAATATACAATTGAATTTCACCCAAAGTTGAAAACGATGTTGTTCCATCAGCAAGCCAAAAATTATTGTTCTTTCGCTGCCATCTATATAATCGACAATTTTTCAATGTAGATTCTTTAATAAACGAACGAGAAGCACCTGTATCAAGTAATATTTTTACAGGTGTTTTGTTAATAAAAGTTGTAATAAATGTAAGCGATGGATTTGTACATGAATAAGAAGCATCACCATCATTCGATGCTTCTACCACTTGTTTAAATGATGATTGTTATTAGTTGAAGAAGATGCTGGTGGATCTCGATATTGTGATGAAGATTTGACTGGATATGTTCGTTGACGTGGACGAGATGAATTGGAATATCGTGATTGGTAACGATGGTTGTTTTGCTGATCAGATTGTTGATTCGAATGTTGTTGTTGGTGTTGATAGTTTTGTTGAACTGGTTCATTAGCTGGATAAAATGATGCTTGATTAGAAAAACATGCCATAGATGCTGATGGTTGAGAAACATCAGATTCAAAATTATTTTGAAGGTGTTCTAACCGTACAAGTTTTTGTAGGAGACCATCAGGTGTATGAAAAATATGTCCATCAATAGCTATCTTGATTTCGCGCCGTAATCCACGACATAAGTGTTTTAAACGTGTATCATCATTCATATGCTCATCCACTTTGAAACATAATCGTATGATATCGTGATAATACTGAATGCTTGATTCATGTAATTGTTGTACACGTGTGTATAGTTTTTCATAAATAGAAAATTCATCAATGCCAGCTGCACTTTGAAAATAAGAGATCAGTTTAGCTTGAAATGTTGACCAATCTAGTGGATGATTTCTTAAACTATCTGTCCATAATTTGGCATCATGTGTCATTAGTCCACGAGCGACTGATAATCTGTGCGTATCATCCAGATTTATATCATCGCATTGACGATTATATTCATCAAGCCAATCCACCACATTCTCAGAACGAGTTCCTGAGAATGGTGTTGATTCAAATAATCGATTGATTTGTTTGGATCGTAATTGTTTAGTTGCTGGATCCGATATGACTGTAGAACCTGTATGATCCGCCGATGAAAGTGTTTTATCCTTACTACTTAATTGATTATATAAGTTAATAAGTTTATTCATAGTAACTTGTTGTTGTTGTAAGCAGATCTTGATATTTTGATAATCTTCCATGATTTGTTTTTGGTTGTTAATTGCATCTGCTACATTTAATTTCGTACTTGGTGATAATGGTGGTAAATGTTCCACCTCGGTCTTCATATCAGTTTTGATAATATGAGAAGCGATAGTTTCATCTTCACCTGGTAAGTTATTGGTAGAATTAGTTGATGTTGTGATTACATTTTGATCATTCAACGAAGGTGACGATTGCGATTCATCATTGAGATGAGTGTAATATGAATATTTTTCCATACTTGTATTGACGTAAAATAAACGTATAATAGAATTGAATAATAATTTTGATCCTCTCTTATGATCAAGAATTGATAAGAGAACCGGGCCAGTGCACCAATGTTAGAGGAAGGGTCGATCTAATTAATCGACACCAGAACGTCTGCTTTATTTTCCAAAAAGGTCCAACATATATACTGAACAAGTCAGGCAAATCCCAACCCCTGATAAGGGAAAAATACTTGAATACTATCAGATGAAAACACTTGGAAAATACAAGCAGATGAAAGAACGAAAGAAAAAATCCTATATATGTATGACATCTGAACGATAAGAAGGAAAGGATAAATCCCATACATATATATCGTATATGTCATCTATACGAGAAGAGAAAGAGAAAAAAGAAGAAAAAAAAGATCTATGTCAATCACACTATAACACAGCAATATTTAATTCAATGTGTCATTAGTTAAACTCGAAAATCGAGAAATTTTAAAACAAAAACACTTTTAGTTTCATTTTCATATGATTCATCGATAGTAGGGTTATATTTCTATTATTTTCCAAGATATTGCAAGACTAGAACATCATCTTTATAAATGTCAAAGCACAAATTCTCTCAATACGTATCTCAAAGAAGGGAAAGAAAGTGATGAAGAGAATATATCTATGAATAAACAATGTATTGAAAATGAAAATCTTATCACTAAATCAAATACAGCTGCAATGTAAAACATTATTATTTAAAAACCATCAATATGATTGACGTTGTAATTTTCGAAGTAGTTTATCCATTAACAAAAAATTTAGAAAATTAGAACATAATGTATGACTTGAAAAGTATAACATAAGTGTCTAAAGTTGGTCTAGCATTACATTTACCATTTGTTGAACTAAGGAACTCAAAAAACTATACAAATATTGGAATTTGTAAATTGAAACTGGAGAAAAATGCATTTTATGATCGCCATAGTTAAAATTGATTATAAATTGAATAATCTTTACTTTTTTATACAGAACTTGTTTAGTTTCTTGTTACCGAGTTCTATACCTTCTTTATTTCAAAATCTCTTGGAAATTACACATGTAACCATATAAAAAAAAGAGATCGAATATTAGTATATATTCGATAGAAAAAAAGATGTTTTGATATTAAATAAAGCTAGAAAAAATATATTGTTCAATAAAGCTCATCTGTCATGTTACTAACTCATTGTTTATATATAAATGATGAAATTATAACTTCAGTTGAATTGTATATTAAGAAGTTTTTGATATAGTTTAAATTTCCTGAGAAATAATGAGACATATGAATTGAACATTGAATCAATTTATGATTACCTATTAACTTGCCGAATGTGAAACGCGTCTTGCAGCACGAATTTAAATGTTTGTCATTAACAAACTAAAACTAATATGAAATTTTTATGAATCATTCTCGCATGTATTATCATTTTACTTTATTGTTTCGAAAGGACGAAGGTGCATAAAACCACAAATCGGCCCATTGGTATTTTTCCTTCTAAACCCTATTGAATTGTATGTCAATAGAAACAGCATTTCGAGACGAGTATTTTGGTTCTAAATCTATAGTGTTTTGGTCGATTTTTGAAAGCTTACAAATATTAACAAAACTACTTATTCTTAATCATTTTTCAATAAATTATTTCTGGATAGTAAGTTCTATTTTGTAATAAATACATAAGATAAAATGGAACTTAAAAAATCAGTTTGATAGTTCTTGAATAGATTTTCAATTCTATATATGAATCATTGATTGTTTATTTGATTCAGTAGAATTCGATGCTAAATTCTACGTATACACTAGTGATATACTGTGATTTTATGACGAATAATTTGTCGTAAAAGTTGAAAGTACTGAGATTCTGGTCCAGCTCATTGAATAGCTCTTGAAAAGAGATACAAAACCTTATATTTCCGAAAGTTTAAAAAATATGACCACATCGAAATTTTTGAATGAAAATGTCTTAGAATCACCACTTTTTTCATTGATTGTCAGGACATTTCATCCTCATAATCAATTCTTATATTCAAATAGATATCAATCTTAGAATCAGCGTTAGAAACTGAGTCGAACTGTATATAATTTAAATCTTTTGAAGACTTTTCATTTTTTTGCGAACAATTTGCCGTACCTTTTCCTAGGGTTGCCTTCAAAACATTCCGAATATAATATATCTTGTTAACGGTAATTTCACTCGCAAAACAAAGTGTTTCAGTCTTATTGATATAAAATTCAATAGGATTTAGAAGAGAAAATACCAATGAGCCGATTTGCGGTCATATGTGCCCCTGTTCATCCAAGGGAAGATCAAATCTCAAGCAATATTTGCCTTTAAAATCAATAAAAAGAGGTTATAAAGTTTGGCATCTATGCAACCCAATCACTGGTTATGTATTCAATTATCAAATCTATTTGGCAAAAGAGGAAATCAGTCGAAAAGAAACATCTTTAGGCGAACGTGTTGTTTTTGATTTTATCTCTAGTAATAATTTCCAAGAGAAACATCTATATTTCGATAACTCCTTCACTTCTCTTAGATTATTAGAAAAGCTTAAGTTTCAGAGCATTAAAGCCTACGGAACTATTAGACCAAATCGAGCAGATATACAGTCGGTTTTTGCCAAGAGAAATAAAATGGAACGAGGAGATTACAAGTCAATGATTGCATCGAATAGCATTGTCTTCATATGGATGGACACCAAACAGGTTTGTTAGCTTCAAATTATCATAAAGACAACGAGATTGTTCCGATTTCCTGTCGTTTAGAAAATGGTTAACGTATTACAATTGACTGTTCAAAAGCAGTAAAAGATTACAATCAGCTTTCACATGGAGTTGACCGACTTAGCCAAAGAATCTCGTGCTACAATCTCGATCGCAAGTCGAAAAGGAACTAGCTGCGAATGTTTATTTATTTTCTAAATGCGTAAATTAACATACTTAAACTATATGGTTTCGCTCGTGAAGTCTCTCTGCTCCGGCAGTGAACGAATAAGTCGTGGAAGACCTCCTTCTGAAAACAAGTCTAAACTAGTATCACCAAAGACTGTTCTTATTTTTGACAATGAAATGCATTTGTCTGTGACAGCATAAAGAAGCAGATTTTTGAACCAACATCGAATGCTTTACTTGCAAATTGCCATTTTGTTTAAGAGATAGAAAACCTTTTTTTGATTATCATAAGGTTTTTATGTAGCCATTTTGAGTTAAAATAAAATAAAAAGGTTAAAAAAATGTTTTTGCGATTATAAAAAAATTCCGTCCTCAAAGGGTAAATACATTCACACGTAGTCTCTTCTTAGAACACATAAACATAAAAAAATTTCAAAAATATTTTCATCTGAATTTGTTCACATCATGTGAGTCTCACTTGTTACTATTCTTAGTAAAGATATGAAAGCGACCATATTCTGAATTGCAGACGATATGCATGAAACATGGATGAAGTCGATGAACAACATCAATATCAATTGTGTATTTATACATTATCATATCACAATCGAATCGACATAGTCGAGGTACACGTTTTAAAAGAATAAAAGCTAAGTCTGTAAAATTAATTTTGGATATTGGTTGAAGGATTTTCATACGAAAATGTTGAAGTTTAGGTGCATGAATAAGAAGTGAATCGATTATTGTATCTGTTGACCATTTGGTGATACGAATTGAAAGATAATTTAAGCAATGATGAGAAGAAACAACTGGTGATAGAGTTGAATCGTCTTTGACACCATACAATATAAGACGAACAAGATTGGGACATGAATCAAGAATAGCATTATAAATGGGCAATGTAACGGATCCATGAATAGTCAAAGATTGAAGAGCAGGTGATATTGACCAATTTGAGACTGTATTAGGTGTATTTGTGAGAGTGCATGAATGAAGAAAAGGAAATCTATCGGAGAAGATATATTGATATAACTTGAATATCAAGGATGATGGTGATAAATCCATTACAAAACCAATGGAAAGAAATTCAAGATAATGAAGTTGTTCTGATTGAATAAGTTGATATATTTGATTTTTAGATGGATATTTCAGTTTTAATGAACGAACATTTGAAAAACAAGTAAGATCAATCTTATCTAGACTATCATTTACAATCATTAATCGAGCGAGATATGATGCAAAAAAAATTACTGATGGATCATTAGCACTTTCAGATGACCATAATGTGACAGAAACATGATCGATAGATTGTAGAATATCATCAATCCGTTTGTTTAATCCAACAAATGCTCGATAGAGATTTCGAATTGATAAATAGTCAAAAACATTTCGAAACAGTTCATTGGGAAGATCTTCCAAATGTGTTATAATGTTATCACTCATAAAACTAAGTATATTTTTTTATATATCTAAAACAAAAAAAAAAGAAAATTGACAAGAACAATTAAAACATCTATCAAAATTAAAAGTCATATTTAAATATTTCATTTTCAATCAGTTATTTAATAGCTTAAGAATTCCAACAAATCTATCGTGTAAATGGTTCTCTTATCTCTTGCAAATCACACTCACATTAAATTCTCTTCAATCATAATATATACGTGTGAAAGTATGACTTTTTACGTTCTCCTGACACGTCACTGTAGCAATTACAGAACGAAAGGAATACACATGACGCTATTCTCCATTCGATGATGTAAGATATGGATGAGTCATTTAACTAGAACATACATTTAAATTTTGCTCCATAAAAATATCTAATACAGACAGTTTTTCAATTAATAATGAGTCGAGAAAATATGTAAGTTATGATCAATAGTTTGAGGATAAATATCTATTTCTGGTAATGGAAGAGAACTGAATAGAAATAGTTTATACATATGTGTGATAATATATAATGAGAAGATCAAATAAAGGAAGCAGGTGATCATAGACATATATGGAAAAGACTCATCGAAAAGTTTATCTTTGATACTTACCTTTCAAAATACATAAGATGAAATAATGATATGGTTTCTCTGATAGCTAGAATACTTCATTTTATCGTTCTTCGCTTTCTTTTTTCTTTCTTTTCTTTCGACAGCAAAACGTATTCTTATTTTCTCCTTCATTCCCTATCACACAAATATAACGCATGTCGTACTTCTTTCTGCACTGTCATCATCCAAAATTTCGTTACGTTTGCATCTATCATCAGTGCGTGATCATGCTCAACATAGCTAGCTCAAAACTTATCGACATTCTTACATCTTAACTACTTGAATCCAAAGTATCTTGGATGAGGTGTCACTACCAATTGATCTGTTATATTTAACAGATGTTCCAGTATTGTTGATATTTCTCCTCTATTATTTCATTGTTCAAAACACTTTTTTTTATGAAAATATAATGCTTGAAATTGTGCACAAAACTAAATATAGTTGAAATGAAAAACTGTTGTGTGATATATTTGAAAAAAGATGAAAAAACTAAATGGTTGATCATAATGAATAATTGTATTTTCTATCCAATTATTTCATTATTTATTTTACTCTATTAGAAAAGCAAAATGTACCAAAAGATGCAACATAATCAAAACGAAAAAAATTCTGAGCAATCACTAGTGTTTTTCGTGCTGTATCTTTTAGTATATTTTGATTTTCTAATGAAACAAAAAGTGATGAAAAAATTGCATGGAATATATAGTCATTCATTATGATCAATCAGTTAGTTTTGTATGACATTACTTTTCATCTTTTTTCAAATATATTTAAATTAATTTTTCATTTCAATCCCAGGCAAGCAAAAGACTAGTCGGATTTTTAGTCATCACATATGTCCAAACATAGTCTTTTTCACAAAAAGAGTGCTAGACGGATCGGGCGTCCTCATGCCAGTCCATAATGTTTTTGAAATGGAAAAAGTAAGAACATCTGCGATTGTACGTCGGATGATTCATGATGTTTTGTTGTGTACTGAACTAGTCTAAATATAAATATATAAGGATAAAGATTAGATTCAAACATGCAGATCTTACCCATCGTTTGGCCCATTGAACCTTACAATCAAGAGATCAACTTGTACATATTCATTGTTATTCTAAAAATACTGTTGTATACAATTTTACTTTTGTTTTCTTCAAGTTTTAGTAAATTATTTCCTCGGGCTGGAACGCCGCCGGCGCGTTTGCCTTCTGGCTGAACAGTTTCGGGACTTGACAGTTAATCATAGACAGAAAGATGCATCTTCACATAATACTGTATGATGAGTTTGTGATCTCAATTTTTAGTATAAACAATGAATTTGGTAAATTTCAACCTTAAGACTCAATAACTGTTTGATGGACGTTCTTTACAACATTAGTTTATGTTAAGTAGAAGATAAGTAATAAACTGATTGTTATCCTACTATTTGAAGCATTTCATTATTTGTCATTTGTTACGAACAACATACAGAAATATTGAACAATATCTTGCATTGTAAAATCTTGGATTAATACAAACTGAGATTGATAATACATTTTTAGAAAACGACTAGTTAAGTCGCTTGTTCTGGGGTGAGTTTTAATAGTCTAGCAAATGGACAAACGTCATATTGATATTCATACTACCTAAACTGACGATAGACTATTGTCGCATCATGGTCTATCGTCAAAATACCTGTGTCATATTGCCCGTCTCCAGTATGTTTTTTTTGTTCACTTGTGATTATATATAGGTTTGTGCACAATTTCAAGTGCTATATTTTCATTAAAAAAAGTCTTTTAATCAATGAAATAATGCCGAAGAAATTTCAAAAATACTAAGACAACCGTTACTTGAATAGAAAATAATACTCAATATAATAACCTTTTCTCAAAATAAAAGGTTGACATTCGCTCGATACACCCACTCTCATCCTCAAGAAAATTTGGCGTAGCATCTAATGTCTTCGATATCGATAAATGCTAATGAATCTGATGAACCATAATTAGCTATCTAATCCAGTATTCAATCAAGCACGTCAATAATTGAAACGATGAAGGGTACGAACTAATCTAATTTTTGCTTGCCACACTACACGATTCACATAACTTCCGTCCTAAATCCACAATGTTTGGTGTATTTGATACTCTTCTGCTCAGCAATAACAGCAGTTAGATCATCAGCAAAAAACAAAAACGACATGGTCATCGGCATGATATGTGATAAAAAAAGTTGTTAATTATCACATATACTTAGGGCAATTCAAAAGTAGTAAGGGAGGTACTTTGTTGTCTTATATAAAGTTTGACAAAATTTTCTTTTTTTTCTGGATAAATAGAGTGTCTTTCGCTCTATTTTTCTATGCTGTTTGATTACTATTCAACTGATGTCATAATAATAAAATGTTGATAAGATCTATTTCGTTCGCATATATGCTGATAGTAGAGAACTGTGGTTTTCACTGTTGGAAAGAGAAGATGAAGACATATCGGACTGTATATGACTGATTTTTCTAATATCATTTTTGAAGCTTTTCTTATTCAATTTTCTGCTCATCGGCAAAATGCTTCGTTTAGAAAAAAAATTTGATGAAAAACTATAGTAGACTTCTGCGTAGAATGCGTATCATCTGTAAATAATTAAATTTAAACATCTGAGTCTTTCACTGTTTGTATATCTTCAATTAACGACTTTCAATATGAAGCTGATTATTGAAAATTCATTCTAAACGCCTCACAGGATATATTTGTTCTTTAAAAAGGCAATTGGAATCTTTACATAAAACAAGTTACAAAACTTAGCAATACACAGTTCGATGCGTCCTCATCTCCCCTTTCCAACGGTGAAAAGCGCAGTTCTCTATCTTGTTTCAATCGAATGTTATTCAAAAAACGTTCAAACCAATAGCGATTACATGATATTTGGTCAAAACACGAGCGTTTACGACTTTCTACGAAAAAATACGACTGTGTACGTCGTTAAGTAGTCGAACCACTAACCGGTTGTAGTATCAGATAAGAGAGTTGTTTTTGATTATATCACAAATGTATGAATGAATTTTCTTGTACAAATGAACAGCTATATATAGGTGTCGAATAAGATTCACAAGAACGGACTAAAATAATCCATATGACGTCATGAAAGAGTGATCTGGTGAACCAACACACATGACGTCATGAGAGTGAGAGAACGAAAGAAGATATAGATGGAATATACATATATGGTGACGTCATAACAATCATATAGGGAAAGAGAAATAGAAAGAGTTGGTGCATAAATGATGTTGACTCTTAACCTGTGTGCATTATTTGTTCACTTTAATGTTTAGACATAGAATAAAAGAAAAAGAAATCAATTATTTATCCGTAATTTTATTCTTCATTATATCCTATGGAGAGAAATTGAAGGTGACGAGCGTTTCTTTTTCTGTTCTTTGTTCATATATTCATGCGTCATTATTTTGTTTTATCTATCATATAAAAGGGTTGATTGTATATCATAAAAACATTATTGTAAAACAATCAATACTAAACAACAAAACATCACATCTTCATCAATAATATAAGGCATGTATACGAATATTTAAGTTAATTTAGCAATAAACATATTAATTCGATGCTGATAATGGCTTGGAACGAAGATAGAATAGAATTAAACTGATACTGTTTTTCTCCATTTGAGATTGGTTTGCTGCTGTTTATAACTCTTGCTCTTTCTTTTTTAGATTTTTATTTTTCAATTACCTACGAGCTAAACAAGAAAACTTTAAATTTTTTTCATAAAAATGATTTATTGGATTTGGTTGGTATCTTTATGCATTGGTCTTTTATCAATATGGATTTGGTTATGTTTAATAGCTTCTTGGAATGTAAATTCACGATTGGTACCAAAGATCCAACATAACGTTATAACTATGTTTTTTCAAATATATTGGTATATAAACATTATGACAGCAAAACTCTTCTCTCTATCTCGGCTTGAATATCCACCTATAGGATGTCATAAAGTAACACCTATGATTTCAAAATTAAATGGTAAAAATATCGCAAGTTATGATATGGAAAATGTGTTAAAATTAATCTCATTACCTACGCGACCTTCTCGATCATTTTATTTCTTTGCTGGATTTGTATATCCAATGCTTCCATTAGACTTTATTGGTAATAAATCTGAAACTTGGGAACGGATTTATTCATGTTTTAATTATATGATGAATTATAAAAAAATTGTCTCACGTTCAGAAGAAATTACTATTAAATATGCTATGAAATTAGTTGAAGAATTACATTTATGTGATAAAAAACCTTTTCAAATATCAGATAGACGTATACGAGATATAATCTGTGCTATAATGTGGGAATTAATATTTGAATCTGAACCAGAAGAATCTGATCTTAAAATTATAATTGAATTAACTCAATCTATAACTATTTCAATGACATACAATAGTGATCCTGATTGGTCAACACGAATTAATTTATCTACTTTATTTTTAAAACAAATTCAATCAAATTATGAAATACAATCAATTCAAAAACAATTTAAATTAACAGATCAAGAAATGTGTACAGTTTTTGCAATGGAATTATTTATTACACCAGCTTTAGAAATTAGTGAAGTAATGGCTAATTTAATGAAAATATTAGTACCTCATTATACTGAACTTGTGCAAAAATTATCATGTGATTCAAATTTAATGAGATATGCAATTATAGCAACTGCTCATCATTATCCTGTTTTACAAGTTGTTATGCGTGAAGTTCCTAATGATGATAATCATAAAGATTTAACAAAATGTATTAATTTAATTCCAAATATACATACAGTCGAAATTCCAACTCAAAATATAGCTGAATCAAATAAAAATGGATCAGTTATTGATGATATTAATCGTTGTATATCAATTAAAAATTATGATAAAACATCTATGTCAGAAATAAATACATGTATGGCATTTGGAAAAGGTAAACGAAAATGTAAAGGAAAAGAATTAGCTATTAAAATGATAACATCTTTTTTAACAACTATATATAAAAATTTTAATGAATGGCCAATTATTGAAATATCAGCTGGACGACAATATATTGCATTTGACTCTTATAATCATCGATTATATCATTGGTGTCGTCGTTTATTAATTGCTAATATATATTATCATTGTGATAAACTTTTTCGAAGAACTGAACTTTATCGTTTTCAATGTCAATTATAATATCTCAATCATTAATTATACAATTCTTTTTCTTTAGTTCTACTTGTAATATTATTATTCATGTCCTGCTTGTATTTTTCTCTTTTTGTTTCAATAAAAGACTTTGACTCGAAAACGAAATTAATGTTATCCTTCGTTGAAGAACTATAATCTATTGTTCGAAAATTATCACCAGTATAAATTATTAAGTAATATTTCAGGAGATTTAGGATATTTTATGTATTTAATTTCATTTTAAATAAGTTCTAAAAGATTATCTTATTAAAAGAAAAATCTAACGTCTTATGTTCTAACTTCACTAAATGTATCTATAAAAATCAAATAAATATCATAGACGATGATGACATATCTTGGATATCCTGTAGGAATTTTCCCGGTAAAATTACAGATGCAACTGCCTCTATCAGTATAACTACTGAAAATTTATGAAGTACTCATATTGGATACCCAGCTGGAACATTTTCAGTACTTCCTCTGGGAGACGCATCTGATACATGTTTTAATGCGTTTAACCCCGAAAAATTTTCAAATGGATTGAACATTATTAGACAAGTATGAATGTGGAAATTAATTAGTTTGAATAATAACATTAAAATTCAATTGATTTATTTCTCAGTTCGATGAGTTTTGAGTTAACTCTCTATATTAATTATTCACTTTAATGTTTGAATATATAATAAGAGTAAAAACAAATCATTTATTTCGACGTGATTTTGTTCTTCACTATGTTCTATGTAGAGAAAATGAAGGTAACGAGCGTTTTTTTTTCTGTCCTTTTCTCACTTATTCATGCTTCATTGATTTTTTTAACCCATCATATTAAAAGGTTGATTGTATGCTACAAACATATATCGTTATGCGGTGAATATCATATTTGCAAAACAATCAATCCTAACTAATATAACAGTGGATTTTCATCAATAATATAAGGTATGTATATGAATATTTAAGTTAGTTTAGCAATAAACATACTACTTCGTTCCCAATAATGCCTTGAAATAAAGATAGAATAGAACTAAACTGATACTGTTTTTTTTTTCAATTTAAGATTATTTTAAATAGACTGATGAAAGAAGATATACTAGAAATATATAAATATTAACAAAAACAAAAAGGGAGTGAATAAAATAGTAAAAAAGATTCTTTGGGTAGATATTTCTGAAATTCTAAAGATATACAATTGTTTATCAAAAAACTTGAAAATCAGTATTTTTCCTTATATTTGTCACATTAAAATTGTTTCATGTATTTTATAATCGACCAATAATTCTCGAGAGGATTTGCATCAGGACTATTACAAGTCCAATCTAATAGTTTCGGTAAATCATTATTCAAGAATTGCTTACAGATGTTACTTCGATGTTTCGAGTCGTTGTCCATTTTTAGATGTCAATTTTGACGAAATCGTTCTAAAATGAATAGTAGTACACCAATATCAGGTCGTTTCTATTTGTTACTTACGTTTAACACCAGGAAAAAGATAATTTTCAAGTATATCAATATAATATATACTATTAAGATTGCATCTGAATGCGTGATAAGACAGCATACATTTGACACTAACAACATTCCACATACTTAGGTCTAACTACAAGTTCTAAGAACATTAAATAAAAATCTAAAGATAAGGAGATAATTGACAGTAATATTTATTTCAAGATCAATTCTTAAAAAATTTTTAAGTACCTTGGAAACTGTATAAACTAATCAAGTTTCACTTATTTTATTACTTAAACTACCTTTGATAGAATTAGTTAGTCAAGAATTCTATAGTATTAGGCCTATCGAATATGGCGTATACGACATTATATCAATACTTTCTTCTATCATATAATTAATAATATTGAATAAGTATGAAGTCATCAATGATTAATTTGTTTCCATATTTCATTAAGAAAATGTTTCGAATAATTTTCAAATAACGTACTTTTACTCTATAGTCTTGCCCTTTCCTACATTCAGAATTATTTGAGTTAAAGAATATATCATCTTCAAATTTTAATTAAAATCTATTGTCATGAATAAAAGTGTTAGATGATTCATTTTGAATCTTCTTAACTGAAACTAACTGACTTAAGAGTGACCAAGCTAAAATAAATTCATGTCCCATATTTAGTAGTGCTAGAATGCAACTGACATTCAAGAAGAAAATTTTGGCAAAGTTTTAAAACAAATGAAACATGATTAAACACTTGCGTTCCTCTTGTTTTGAGTGGGAAATAGAAGGTGGTGGTACCTATTAATGCCTACCCAAAATAAGACGACACTAGTATTGTGGTTACGTCGCTACCGGCAACTATCCTTAATATTTGATAAAACAAACCAAAAATATATCTGAATCTCTAGATTTTTATTTATTCTTCTTAGAACTTTTCATCAGAACTAAGTATGAACTTTTTGATCATTTTTAGGTATGTGTTTTAACGAGAAACAGACAGTATTACAAAAAAGCTGAAACGAAGTTTCATTTCTGAATATTGTGCGCGTAAAACCATCATTTTTATGCTATTTAGCCCACTGTAGACATCGTCTTTTTTACTTCAAGTATTAACATTTGGTTACCCTTTAACAAAATATTCTTATAGCCATATTCATGAAGATGAGGACATACTGTTGATTTAGATACTAATGAATATTGTATGTTGAACAAGTTTCCTTTTATTTCGTTCAGAGTTATTTCATTAATTTGTCTAATATATTGCCAAACAACCTTTGTTCTCTTTTCCAATCAGTATATATGCCCAATCATTTCCGCCTCAATGTTTAAGGAAATTTATTTGTTTTAGTTTATAAAAAAAATTTAGTTTAAAATTACCAATGTAATGAAACAAGAATCAAAGAGAGAAAAGTATAGACTCAAAATTAAAGAAACTTTGTTTTTTAGATAGATCAGCTAGCATAAAATTAAACCTCACTAAACTCCTTGTTGTTAAGAAGTATCGAAAACAGCTATTATTATCTGTTAGTTTTTTTTTTAGATTGGAATGTCATCAACCACTCAAGAATCACTTAATGACGACCATAGTGAAAATATTGGTCTTATAAAAAGGAAAAGTAGCGAAAAAGACGATGCTCAACTTGCTGCAATGGGCTACAAACCTGAATTATCTCGTTCATTATCTCTTTTATCTGTACTGGGACTATCATTTGCGATTATGGGTGTACCTACTGGTGAGTCAGTAACTCTGTCTATGGGTCTGACTAATGGTGGACCAGTGACCATTTTCTATGGTTGGATATTACTCACTATTATATCAATATGTATTGCTGCAAGTCTAGCAGAAATTTGTTCAGCATATCCAACTTCAGGAGGTGTCTATTACTGGTCAGCAATGTTGGCAAACGCGAAATGGTCACCTATTAC
>JAJEKB010021302.1:1317201-1335723 GCA_022393335.1 Macrotrachela quadricornifera | reverse complement strand
CATTTAGTCGAGATGGTGCTGTACCTGGATCGAATATATGGTCAAAAGTAAACAAACGATTGGATATTCCACTCTATGCTTTACTATTATCAACATTAATTCAAGGTCTTCTTGGTCTCATTTATCTTGGATCTTCAGCTGCATTTAACGCATTTACTGGTGTTGCTACAATATGTCTTTCTGCATCTTATGCATTACCTATTTTTGTGCTTCTCATTCGAGGACGTCATTTAGTCGATCATGCCCCATTTCATCTTGGCAAATTTGGCTATGTCATTAATATTATTACGATTCTTTGGATTCCCTTTGCTATCATAATATTTACGATGCCAACAGCAATACCTGTAACACCTTCGACTATGAATTATGCCAGTGTATTGTTCATTTTCTTTACTGTAATTAGCATTTTATGGTATATTGTATGGGGTAAAAAACATTTCCACGGTCCGCCAGTATCTTCACACTAAAAATTTTCGAAAAAAACGATACTAGACAACGTTTTTATTAATAATGAGAACAAGAATTGTTATTTTCTAAAAGAGTTAAATGTTCATCAATTTAACCTTTGAAGGAGCGCGAAACATATGTTGTCGCATCTGTTTTTCAATAGAGAAAATGTTTGCTTTATCCTAAACTCTTCTGATTTGTAAGGTGATAATTTGCCTCACTTGTCATCTAATTTGTAACTTTTTTCTCACATATTCTTCTTTTTTCATGCTATTATTCAATGACATCATACAACGTGAATAAAAAAAACGGGTACAAATTAAATGGTCAGTATTTTATTACGAATGATCAGTGACAATTGGATTTGCCCAGTGAATTGTCGTATTTTGATCAGTCTTCACCAGTCCGTAACATCCATCGATTATCACATATATGTTGACCTTGTTTGTAAATTTTATTACAGCTATTCGATATCGTACACTGATAGATGAACATATAATTTTCAGCGATAGTTATTTCAGTTTAACAAAGAACTACTATCGGAATTTTTAAAGAAGACCGGTGGAAGAAAGGTTTATAGCTCCTGAACGGAAAGTCGTAGCGACCTGCGGTTTTCACCAATCAATAGACGACGGGTGGGGGTACAGGCCTATGTGGAAGGGTGACCTCCCCAGCTACTTTTTGACACCAGCTATGGTCTACAAAATTAGGGACATATTAGCGAATACTTAAGGGGACATTTTTTTCGCAGAGTATATACCCCGACATGCCCTCTTCAAAATGGAATCTAAGCAATTTCTTGATTTTGCTTCCTTGAACGACTATACAGCTTTTAAAAGTGAAATTTCATACAATACACTTTTTGCTGAAAAACAAAAAACACTTCGAATATAGGTTTTCGACTATGCTTATCAACATGAAAGAGTTTATTTTCTTTGAAATTTATGATTCCAAACATGATATTTCTCTTCGAATAAGAGCATGTTTACATGTTATGCGAGAATGAAGGAAGAGAAAATAGAAGAGAAGAGAAGACAAAAGAAAAAAAAAGATATATATTATAATCCGATCGCTGGATCAAATTACAATGTTGTCCTGGATGTAAATGGATGTAATATCTTCTCGAGGTTCATCCTAGATGATATCACTTAGATCTTACTATTTGTCATCACTAATATATGAGTGCACTATGTTCCAGGTCGAGGTGTCTAGCGACATATAAATACCTCAGTTTTTTTATTAAATAAAAGCAGACGTTTTCTCTTAATCACATCGAAATAAGAATTAACAATATACGTATGTATGAAAATAGTTTTAGTCTTTTCTTTTATAAGTATATATTATTCTATTTTTGATAAATAGTTCATTCATAATGCCAAAAGGTTATGAGTTTTCTCAGGAATTAAAGCAATTACTTAGGGCATACCAAAAGTAGTGAGCCTGATACTTTATTCTCGTATAGAAGGCTTGGAGAAATTTTCTTTTTTTACTAATAGATAGAGCGTGTTTCACTCTATTTTTCTATACTATTTGATCAATATGAAACTGTTATCATAATAATAAAATTTCGATAAAATCTGTGTTTGTCGCATATACGCTGGTAGCATGAGCATGAGTGCTTGTGAGTATTTTTGGAATAACTTTTGATGATAACAAGATAGAGAACTGCGGTTTTCGCCGTTGGAAAGAGGAGATGAAGACGCATCAAGCTATGTATTACTGATTTTTCTAACCTGCTTTTTGTAAGGTTTTAGCTCACCTTTTAAAGAGCAAATCTATTGCATGAGTTGTTTATAGTAAATTGTCAATAATCGTGTTCACATTTAAACCGTTAATCGAAGATCTACAAACTGCGTAAGACTCAGCTCTTTAAATTTAATTATTTATGGATAATACCTATTCTAGACGAATCTCTACTAGGATATTCTATCAAATTTTTTGCTTTTTCTTTTTTTCATGAAACAAGCGTTTGTCCGACGGTTAGAAAATAGAATAAAAAAGCCGTCAGAAATCATGTTAGAAAAATTGATAATGTATGGTTCGATGCGACTTCATCTCCTCTTTCCAACGGCGAAAACCGTAGTTCTCTATATTGTTTCTATGAAAAGTTATTCCAAAAATACACACGAGGTTTCATGCTACCAGCACATATGCGACAGAAACCGATCTTATCGAAATTTTATTATTATGATAACAGTTTCATATTGATCAAATAGTATAGAAAAATAGAGTGAAACACGCTCTATCTATTGGTAAAAAAAGAAAATTTCTCCAAGCCTTCGATACAAGAATAAAGTATCAGGCTCACTACTTTTGGTATACCCTAAGTAATGTTTCATATTATTAATTTTGTTGAAAATGAAAAAAATGGTCCAATAATTCCTCTCTACAATGTTAACGATTGTCTTGTTAAAATGTTAGATATTTCTGAAAAATCTGTCTGCAGATTAAAGCAGGAATTACACCAATTAAGAGACCAACAAATAAACGAACAACAACAAGAAACAAAAGATCAAAGTGAAATAGTTATAAACGTTCGAGATCTTCGTAGTCGCACCATCTCACTGCCAACGTCCAAACATCGTCAATCGTCAGGTTCTACTCCACCAGCGAAAATTCTTTGTCGTCGACATACCACCTCGGCTGCTTCTTCATCAAATAAAGTCAATCTACCTATTCCTCAGGCATTACCTCCTCGGAAGAAAAGTAAACGATTTATTCTACTATTTAAACAGTAAAAAAGTTTATTGTTCTTTTAGTGCATTCGGGACATCGAAAGATAGTTCTATCGGAACAAGGAAAAGATGTAATTAGAGTTGAATTTCATAAATTAATTCAAGAAAAAATATACCCAACTTCTGATAAATTGCTGAAAAGATTGACAGAACAATATGAAGACTTTCCTATTCGTTCTGCAAGTACGTTACGTAAAAAAATGAAAAATGTAAGTGAAGTATCTGTTCCGACGTATACAAGAAAGAAAAGAAAACATCAAACTGTTTTTTCGATTTCTTAGCTTGGCTTCATTTATCAACGAACATCAACAGTAAAAATTCCCTTAGATTCGCAAGCTTTTGTAGCAGCAAGAGCAAAATATTTTCAAGCTGTTGACGAATTAAGAAAAGAAAAGG
Organism: Macrotrachela quadricornifera; assembly: GCA_022393335.1. NCBI lineage: Eukaryota > Metazoa > Rotifera > Eurotatoria > Philodinida > Philodinidae > Macrotrachela > Macrotrachela quadricornifera. Next base: position 1,332,145 of record JAJEKB010021302.1, on the reverse strand, counting down.
TTCATTTGTATTATCATGATGAAACGTCGTTGAACCTTCGAGAGGTCAAGAGATTCATTTGGACTTTAGAAGGCAAAGGAGAAATTAAAAAAGGAGGAGGAAGAGGTAATTTATGCCGCCACTCATAAATCATTCTCTCATATATTACTACTTTCCTCATTTATAGGATCTCGCTTAGCGGTGTCTGCACTTATAAGCGTTGAAGGTTATCATGTTCCATCAGTTGATATATGGTCGTGCACTGAAAATCATAATATGGATTCAGAGCATTTTCTTTTATGGTTAGATTCAACTTGTGCAACATTAAGAGAGGAGATTGGTGAGTTAAGACATTCTAAACCGAATTTTCGATGATTGATATTTTACACGTTTTTCATAGGCGAAAAGGAAAGGATTGCTATTTGTTTGGATAATGCAACGTGGCACAATAAACTCACGGAAGAATCAATCATTCCAAAGCGTTCTTCGACAAAAGTCGAAATTCAAAGATGGCTTCAAGATCGTAAAATTCATTTTCCAGAAAAATACATTAAAGCTCAACTGCTACAGCTTGTATGTACAAACTGTCCACGTAAAGAATATATGGTAAGCTACTTTTTTAAACATTGTTTTGAGTTTTTCGAAGCCTAACTTTCCTCTTTGTTTTGTTGAATAGAGCGATCGTATTGCAAAGAAATACGATATAGAAATTATTCGTCTTCCAAAACTGCACTGTAGTCTTAATCCAATCGAACTCTCATGGAATAATCTTAAACAGTTTGTTCGTGATCAAAATACAACATTTCGTCAAGATGATGTAAAACAATTGATTGAACAGTTTATGGTGGCAATGGACGACAAACTTTCAAGCTCATATTTTGATCATGTTTATAAAGTCGAAGAGATGTATAAAACAGCAGATGAGATAATGGAAGAAGATGTGGAACCGCATTTACAATCTGACAGTGAAGAAACAGATTCTGATAGCAGCGAGGAAGATGTAGAACAATAGTTCTTTTTGTATTTGTTCTTTTTTTATAGTTAAGTTTATTTTTGATGCAGGTAATAAAATCTCTGTTGTTCTAAAATTCTTATTTAAAAAAAGACGATAGAATCAGGTAGATCGTAACGAATATAGATTCTGCTTATCAGACAAACTCAAAAGTAAGCATTTTCATGTCTTTGTAATCATGAGCGCTAGATAAAACTACAAATTCTTATCCAAATATACTCTTTTATGTTGATAAGCATAGTCGAAAACCTATATTCGAAGTGTTTTTTTGTTTTTCAGCAAAAAGTGTATTGTATGAAATTTCACTTTTAAAAGCTGTATAGTCGTTCAAGGAAGCAAAATCAAGAAATTGCTTAGATTCCATTTTGAAGAGGGCATGTCGGGGTATATACTCTGCGAAAAAAATGTCCCCTTAAGTATTCGCTAATATGTCCCTAATTTTGTAGACCATAGCTGGTGTCAAAAAGTAGCTGGGGAGGTCACCCTTCCACATAGGCCTGTACCCCCACCCGTCGTCTATTGATTGGTGAAAACCGCAGGTCGCTACGACTTTCCGTTCAGGAGCTATAAACCTTTCTTCCACCGGTCTTCTTTAAAAATTCCGATAGTAGATTCATAATATCTTCCATCGATCGTTTTTCTACTTAGGAGGAAATCTTCCCAAATGTATCCTCCAATTTCAATGAACCTTTTATAATCAGATAGTACACGATGTCCTATTACATAACTGAGAGAGATTCGAGTTAATAGTAAATTTTAACAGAACTACCACCTTTTTCAATGTATCAGGTTTTTAAAAATCCCTGTAGGGGCCTCATGCTTAAAAAAAAAACAAAAATTTGATTTTCAATCTGAAGTTTCGTCAAAATAAAGATCTCAACTAGACTAGTCTGCACGAAGACACTCAAAAGTTTTAGACAAAGTTTCATCGACATAAAATACATCTCAAAATATGTATTCTATATGGAAAAGAACGTATATAATGGAACCGTTCTATTTTGACGAAACATTGTCTAAAACTCCCAAATTTCTTCGCGCAGACAAGCAGAAGTGTAGAATCTGCCGTAAAAATAAAAATTTTCGCCTATTGATCAATCGTGCAGATAGATAGATTTTGCACTTCTGACACATATTTTTTAAAAATTTTTCCTGACCGATCGGTCGCGCACACGGGTAGATTCTGCACCTCTGCAGGTAAGTCCAGATAAGACTTTTATTTTAGCAAAACTTCAGATTAAAAACCCAAGTTTTGTTCTTTTCGAAGCATGATGTTTCCTAAAGAGGTTTTTAAAAGCATGGGGCTGTAGGTGAAAGTAACCATTGCTGTTCTACATCCTCACTCTCACCCTCTCTTTATTGTATTTGATTATTTATATATTTCTATACGAAATTTTATATAATTTTAGTTTTTTGATGTTTTTTTTTAAAATCGACAAATACATTGCAAGCATTTTTTAAAAATTTTTAAGTTTTTCATGAGTTTATTATTATTAGTTTTGTAGAAAATTATCTGTAGATACAATTTCATATTTGCGAAGTTCAAAAATGATTTCTATAAGTACATTTTAATTATTAATGCATCAAAAATGAATCCAGAAAAAATATTTTTTTCTTACAAAATAATTCTGTCAAAATCATGTCCGTATATTCCCCTCAACTTTTGCAAATATGATTTCGGCTATGAGCTTCCTAGACATTCGATTTTAGTGAAAAAATATGTTTTCTGAATTCATTTTTGATACTGATTCCGAATATCGTATTCACTTTGATCGTAAACAAAAGAATAATAGCGAAAATTGCGTAAATACGAGTAAGTTTTGTTGCATATTCTCCCCAACATCGAATTATTGAAAGTAAATGAATATACCATTAGATAGAGCTTGAACAGCACTATCAAATAATTTAAAAAACAGTTTGTTTCGATTTATTTTAATACTGTAAATATTTAATTTTTCCCATTACACTATCATTGATTAGCATTAATCATTTTTGAACTTTTTAAATATGAAATTGTATTTACAGACAATTTTCTACAAAACTAATAATAAAATACTAGAAAACTTTGAAAAATCTTCTCAAACCAAAAATGTTAATTAATAGTGAAGCAACATTCATCGATTCAGCTCACTTAACCGTCGACTTCGGAAGATAGAACTATTTTTTTTTCTATGTTCCAATATGGAAAGAGCTGATCGAACAATTTTATAACAATAAGTAATTCTAACCTTACTGCTTAAATGATAATATTCGGAAAAAAAACTATTTGATCTTTTTAATAAATTTGTTTAGTATAAAACATTCTTTTTTGAAAGATCCCAGCGAATTACTCATTACTGCATAAGGAATCATAATGTTTCTTTCGACTGATATCGAACTAAAACACTTCCAAGATCTGATTTGTTGAGAAAATCAATCAATCAGTTTTGCAAAACATTGTTCAATACGATTTATGGTAATATAGGACTTGAGGACCTACAGATGCCATCAGAATATAGTGAAAGACTTCGTGAGGTTTTGAGGAATTTTAGTGTTAGTGTTCTTTTTATCTTTGACCTTGACACAAACCTACAAACTATTTTTTTGTTCATATGAACCTCACTACAGTCGAGGGAATAGATAATATATTTATAAAGATCTATATATTCATCAACATTATATAAAAATTTTATAAAAATCTTCTTTATTTATACACTAGATTTAATCATCTTCAACTAGTTTTTTTATATTAAAACTTATTTCTACGAAGAGAAAATTAGAGAAAAAACAAACATTAAATTATTTTTTTGAAAAAGAAATCAAACAATATTTGTTGGCTTATTAATAAGGTATCACTGACAATAAAAAACTTTATGAAATAAATAAAATCTATCGTGAAAAATCGAATTTTATTCACTTGTTTATTATATTATCTTAAGAGAGGGTCCATGAGACCACCGCCAATATGGGCATATGGCAAAATTTAAAAACACAATTTAGTTTCATAAGATGAAAGATCAAGTTTGAAAACCTACAAATCCAAAATTTCAACTCCTTTCCATTAATTCTTGACGAGTTATAAAGATAATACTGTAATGTGCTCGCATGGTATTGAGTCAAAATATTGAAATTTTCATTTTGGTGGTATTTCATCAATTTTTCCTCCAACACTTATACATAGTTTTATTGTAATATCTCAAATGATAGAGAATTTTTTGACTCAATAGTATGAGAACACATTACAGTGTTATCTTTATAACTCTTCAAGAATTCATTGAAATGAGCTGAAATTTTGGATTTGTAAGTTTTCAAACATGATCTTTCATCTTATGAAACTAAATTATGTTTTTAAATTTTACCATATGCCCATGTTGACGGTGGTCTCATGGATCCTGTCTTAAGAGGGACGACGTTCAGGGTGAAAGATCGTTAACACTAAAGATATGGAATTTTCCTATATACTTCTGAGAATATTTCAACACATCATATACATAAAGTTTGATTTATCCCATAGGCGGCGGAGCGTGTAGGCTGGGTAAGGCTCAAGCCTTACCCGGATTAGGTCGGGTAAGGCTGAGCCTTACCCGAATAAGAACAGAGGAGAACATATAAGAGGACGAAACGGCCTCTGCCCGAATTCGACTTTATCCTTCTCATTTCATTATGCTTGGTGTCAGAACTCTGTTTCTATTGAAATTAAACAATTTGAATCATTCCAGATGGTACGCGACTCGATTAAATTACCCTTGTTTTCTCTACGTTATATATAGAACATATAATGAGTGTATATCATTTTTGATTATTAGAAACATGCAGATCCATTCTGAATTATATACTAATGGGTAGATCTCGTTGAAATCTATCAAATGATGGTAAAATATCTAGAGAAAAATAAGGTAAGACAGTTCATTGTGGCATACAATGCTGATTAATGCGAAAACTGCCCTTTTTCACTGATTTTTGATCGATTTTCTCTTGAATAGTTAGACTTGGTATTTAAAATAATAATATATTTAAAATCAGCACAAAAAACTGTGTCGATATATGTACATTGCAAAATAATTCATTGGCCTTCATTTTTGTCGAAAATTTCAGTCCTGGTCCCTTTCAGGAATGCGTGAGACTTATCTGATGAAAATGAAAGTCAACGAATTATTTTACAATGCAATCACATCGACACAGTTTTTTGAGCTGATTTTAAATATATTATTATTTTAAATACCAAGTCTAACTATTCAAGAGAAAATCGATCAAAAATCAGTGAAAAAGGGCAGTTTTCGCATTAATCAGCATTGTATGCCACAATGAACTGTCTTACCTTATTTTTCTCTAGATATTTTACCATCATTTGATAGATTTCAACGAGATCTACCGATTAGTATATAATTCAGAATGGATCTGCATGTCTCTAATAGACAAAAGGCCTCTACTATTCCTCTACGCTCTAGAATATATGACCCTGTACCCATTGTATCGATCACTAGACGCTTTTACCCACGCTTTTTTCAAGATAGTTTACCATCATTCCACAGATCTTGATTAGATCTTTCGATTTATTTATGATTCAACATAGATCTGCATGTTTCTAATAATCAAAACTGCTGCATTCTCATTATATATTCTATATATAACATAGAGAAAAGAAGGGTATTTAAATCAAGTTGCGCACAATGTAGAATGAATCGAATTGTTTAATTTCAATAGAAACAAAGTTCTAACACCAAACATAATAAAATGAGAAGGATAAAGTCGAATTCCTATAGAGGCTGTTTTGTCCTCTTATACACCTCCTCCTTTATGCGATGTTGGTAAACAAATGTTTCAACAGTTTCATAAATTAATAGAACTTTATCTAATTATTCCTATTACCACTGCAAGTGCAGAAAGAGCATTTAGTGCAATGAATCGATTAAAAACTGTACTTCGATTTTCTATGAGTCAACCACGACTTAATCATTGTTTATTGGCACATATATATAAAGAAAAAGTTGATAAAATGAATCCAATTGAAATAACGGCAACATTCATATCGTCAAATTAAAAAAGACAATGTTTTTTTAAATAGATAGCCTAATGTGGAATAAATGCTTCTTATATTTTTTGAAAATTTATGTTTCTATAAAGATTGAGAACTCCTTTGGTGAAGAACGTAGCAATACAGTACACAATTTCTAGTAATCATAACACAAATAAATAGTTTAAATAGGTTTACTAAAAATGTTCCTAATTCTATAATAAAATGATGAAAAAAGTTTAGTGAAGATAGCAAATAAGTTTTGACTGAGCCTTACCCCATTTGAAAACGTTCCGCCGCCCCTGATTTATCCATACATTCTCCTTGTGCACGTGATGGTTTTTTCCAACTGATATGCACATATATATATATATGTGTTAGAGTTTTCTCTTCTTCTATTGTTCACTTTTCTTTATTGATTGCTATACTTTCTTCTAGTTCTTATTCTTTTCTCTCTCCTTATTGTTCTTCATCAATAAAAAATACACACATATACAAAAAGTTACAGTTTTGAACGAACTCAAAATATAATGGAGTAGGAAAGGACTGTTGCGAGCAGAACTAAAAAAAACCTGAGTTCCCAGGTTGAATGATACGGTCCGTATACGCCAATAAACGAGTAAAAAGCGATGGTTTTACGGAGATCCGCCATTTTTCGTATACTGATATCCGTTTACGACATCCTTACGGATGAATCACGGAGTGCTTTCGGTCCCATATACGGAACATCGTATACGGTTCCGTAACGGACATCGTTTACGTATCGTTTTGTACCGTATTTTTCAAAGTTATTATCCCAGGTCAATAAGAACGGCCGTAAACGGTGGTAAACCGATCAAAAACGATGTCTTTACAGGGACCCAACATTTATCTTATATCGATATCAGTTAACAATACACATACGGATACATTACGTCTTTGTCTCATGGAATAAAAATGAAGTAATGAGAAATAAACTAAGGTTAATAATCCACGATCGTACTTTTGTCGTGTTCAGCAGTAAATATGATTTGAATATTAAATAATTTTTTTATTTTATATTCATCTCAACAATAGAATGAACAATACATAGAATTTTAATATTAAATAGTTCTTTTTCTATATTTAGATTTATCTCAATGGCAGAACAGACAGTAAGTTCTTTTTTACATACAATAATTCTTTATTTACGTCACCATCAACGGCAAAACAAACAGTAAATCAGTAAATATCTTTTTAAATGAAATATTATTTTTTTAGGTCCATATCAACGGCACAACCAACAGTAAGTATTTTTTTTAAATACAATATTTTTTTTCTTTCTTTAGGTCACTATCAAAGGCATACGCAACAGTATTTTTTTTTAAATGAAATATTTTTTTATTTAGGTCACTATCAGCGGCACAATGAACAGTAAGTATTTTTTTAAATACAATATATTTTTTTCTTTCTTTAGGTTTATCTCAATGGCACAACCAAAAGTAAGTATCCTTTTTAAATAAAATATTTTTTTCTTTATTTAGGTCTCTATTGACGGCACAATGAACAACAAGTATTGTTTTAAACGAAATAATTCTTTTTTTTTTGCTTTAGATTCATCTAAACGGTACAACAAACAGTATATATTGTTTGAAATGAAACAATTCATTTTTTTCATTTCAAACAATATATACTATCTATTGTACCGTTTAGATAAATCTAAAATAAAAAAGAAAGAATTATTTCGTTTAAAACAATATTTACTGTTCATTGTACGTTGACAGCGGCCTATTTTCGTAACGCTCATCCTACGAAACATATCGTAAACGGATATGATACGGTATGTTAACGACCATTTACGATGTTAATACGTAGTAATACACATAACCGTATTGTATCCGTAAAGTTAAGGAAAACGGTCAAATACAGACCGTTTACCAAACAGATACAATACGGTCCGTAATACTGCGCCCACTCATACGGTTCGATACGGTTCGAAAACGAGCTGTATATACACAGTATACTGCCGTAAATACTCCGATTTTATCACATGTACGGCTCGTTTTCAGGCCGTAAACGAGGCCGTTTTGGATGACCTGGGTTAGGTGTAATAAAATGATTTATGATCAAAAAAAAAGTTTTTTGTTGACTTTTTAAATAAAATCAGAGTGCATACTGTTCAAATCAAATAAATCTAATTTTTCTTTATGAATTATGATAAATATTAATATCATTTAGTCGTTGTCGAATTATTGTACAGCGCTATGTTTTTATTCGGCTCATAATACTAAAATGTCGCTTTATCGTAGTGGTTGAAAAAAAATCTAAAATGAATTCAATGGGAGTGATAAGGACGCAAAATAGATATTTATTTTTCTGATAACCAACAAAACAGTCGGTTACTTTTAGTTTTTCATTTAACAACAAACGTCTTTACACACAGCAAAAAGCAGAGGTAAGTGTTTCAACCTTGAATACAAACATATTCTATTTTCCGTTAGTAATTTATTAGCGATCCTTCATAGTGTCGTTGATCATGAAAAGCTTTACAATTTACTTAGGACTAGTTATTTTATATATGAAATAAGAAAATGGAATTCTACTTCGTATAGGAAAAATTATTTTTTCGCAGAAGCAAAAATGGGCACATAGAATTTTGCTTTTTTTGAAATGAAAAAGTACACAATTAAAATATGCTTTACTCTATAGAATATAGTGCTTTTCTCGCTACATCTTATGATATATTTTGTTTTTTAATACAACCTATTTAACTATTGAAAACTGAAATGCAAAGCGTAGCCATTCAATCTGCGTTACTATACAGAAAAATAGAACATCATTTTCTTTTATAGGTACATGAAAAAAGAAAATTACTTCGAGTTTTCTATAAGGAAATTTAATAATGGCGTCGCTAGTTTTCGGTATGTCTGAAATATTTTAATTTTTGTGTCTTCAGATATAATAGGATATTTCATCATGACACAGTGTTTCATTTTTGGCCTAATAAAATAATCATTTAAACAAGTCAAGGAGATTTCTTCTTACCAATTTTGTAGAGAATTTCACGGTGTATCTTTTTAAAAAAAAACAAAAAACTGAATGTTGCAATCATTTTGACTCACCCAATATTATTCATTGATGATCAGACTTGTTGTCTCTAAGAAGCATAGTGTAATTGTTTATCGTGACACAGTCAACAAACTCAATTTTCACTTGCAAATTTAGTGAAGAGATGAAAATTGTAGTTTTAAATAATAGCAGAAATAAACTATTCTAGACTCGTAAAAGTCAATTCGATTTTCATCAACAATTGCCAATTAAATATTTCATCATTACTAGCTGTGATGCATGTAGCTATTAATAGTAATGCAGTCAATTCTATGTTCCTTTTGCAGTTCTTTTCGAACGGCTTTCGCTATCTTTGAGGCACTATTTATATGAAAGATAATATTTTTTTTTATCATTCATGGCAGTTTGTTGTTTTTCATAGAAGTGATTTATATTGTTTCTTGCGGTATCCGCTAATTCATTTGGTAGGAAAAAAACATCAATGTACTTAGAGTGGTAAGTAGTCTATCTCACTATAATATGATGGAATATCTCGGATGGTTTCGTGTTAGATGATATTTAAATCTCTTTCATATTCATAAAAACCTTTTATAAAAAAAAGGAGTGTTTTTTACGATTTTATTAGATAGTATAGGTCACACCATGTGCTCGTCTTCTATAAACTGCTTCCACCACGTTTTTCTAGAACTTGGCCGAAAGCAATGCATGAAAACTTAATATAAGTAGTCAGAAAAAGCAATTGCTCTATATTGTGAAGAGAACCATTTTCTAAATAAGAGATAAAGAATTTAACTTCTGCGTTTTTTCTTGGTGAAGTTCACCGCGGTTTCTTGCAAAAAGCTCGGATTCAACAGAACTAGTTCATGATAGGCAGCTTTTTTTTTACTTCTAGCACAGTTCATATAAACTGCTCTTTGAAAAGTTGTATACTGTACTCCAAAAATTTATATCACTCCCAGTCACCTTGGTGGGATAGAACTATTACGAAAGCTCTTAGAAAGTATTTTATAAATAGTAAAGCATAATATCTTTTTCTTCTTTGCACATTTCCACACAGTTCGTTTATATGATAAATGGATGCGTTAGAAAAATAGGATTGATAATATTTATTTTCATCAAAAACGGTAGTTTTGTGTCATAAATATCGCGCTTTTATTGAAGATCACATCTCTTAAATCACTGATATTCACTACCAATGATTACAATTAGAGAGATGATATCCTCAAATATTGGATATACTGGTTGAGTTCATTGTTAATTCATAGGTATAGAACTAGGCGAGACTAACGGAATGCAGAAAGATTTTGACTCATGACTTATCCTTTCGAATCTACAACAATTTCAGTCCATTTTCAACGACAAACCAGTTATCTAATCAAAGACTAAATACAGCAGGTTTAACAAAAATTGAGCTCATAGATTGCTCCTATTATTATTAAATTGTCTTAAAAGGTTTATTTAAAAAATATGATATGTTATCCAAGTACGAAATTACCAAGAACCTTTGAAGTATCATAGGTGAGGTCAGCACGCTAGCTATTATGCTCATACAATATTTCAGGAAGAATCGTGTTTTCAGCTAACAATTTCAGAACCAGTGAATAACGGTGAAGGGCACTTATGGAAAACGTTTCAGGTCACACTAGCATCATTTCGTCCCTTTGCCAGATTGTATGTGCGACGTCGAAAATTCATTAAAACCGTTATAAATCCGAGATAAAAAAGAATAAGGTTGATCATTCTTGTCTTACGATGATTTCACAAACTCCTATAGACTGAATCCGATCTAACAGTTAGAAGTGTGTGTTTTTTCCAAGTTGTCTCAAGTATATGAGATCTTTAGAAATCACAATATTTGACATCTCTATTAGGATTAAAATTCATTGTAGTATGTGTCGTCTTAGCTTATTGAAATATCTGATATCATGAGACTCCATATAGGAAATCCTACATGCTCTCTCTAGTTTATTTTCTGAGGGCATTACTACTGAAGAGACTTATCAAAAGCCTGAAATCTATTCAAAAAAAGATGTTTCATCTACATAACTGGTGATCTAATTAAATAGTGAAGCAAAAGCTGAGACCTCTCCGTGCAACCGAACAAATGCTTATCACATGAATTTTTCGCTATTTCCTTAGCAATCTACCAGCGTTAAATAGCGATCTTATGCAGACTCACTATCTCTTCTGCTTTTTGAAGAATTTTCTACTTTTCCGATTTTTTCTATTTCTTTAATATCGTGCTTTTTATATCTAAAAGAGCATTTTCTAAAGTACACAGATAAATTCCTGCCAACACTTGCAGATGCCCTTACTTTGCTCCAATTCTTTTATAAAGGACATTCTTATTTTCCACTTACTTCAAAAAACTACGAATATATCTTTTCATTTTTATTTATATCACATTTTTTGCCATATACTATGTTGTTATTTAATTTATACTAATGTGTTACTATGTTAAAAAAAGAAAAGGTTTGAATGCAAATCATTTATTCTAAGAATTTATAAATATAAAATCAATATTTAAAACGATGTCCGATCAAAATATTTCAATTTTTGATCAAGTTAAAGCACCTGCTAGAGAAACAAACTATGTGACTAGTGGCAGAGCCAGTTTTGAATCTAGGGACGCTCAGTCCCTCATAGTTTTCTTGTGGTTCCGTCATTATTTTCCCAGTCTAAATGAAACTCAAACTTCCCATAAGAACTTTGGCACTTTCTAGACAATGCTTAGCCCGCATAGTTTTGCCAGCAAATATAGCAGTAACGAATCTGTGTGGTAGTGTATAACAAGTTGATGGCGATTATTTGGCAAGGACTAAAAGAGTGAGATCTGATTGATTATGAATTTCATTTACTTTTTCTCAGCAAACCAGAGAAATTTTAACAAATTCATTTGCTTTTTATATCCTTTTTTAAGTAGCGGTAGTTACGGTGAGTCAGCTTTAACGCAAATGTAGCATTTATTAAATGAGAGGAAATATTGTATAATAACAGAACTCATACCAGTTGAATTAGAAATATGTTTAAATTCAACCTTTGCATACACTGAATTATAATCTATATATTAAGTAGGGAAGATTGATCAAGAGTCATCAAATCAGAACAAATATATACATTAAAAAGAAAATGTGTTCAATAATTGTGCTTAATTGTCTAAATATTCTTTTTGCTTGATTTTGAAGAAGACATATTGGATTTCTGTGTGAAAGTTACTTGTTACAACACTGAAACAAAACTTAAGCATAGCTATATACCAAAAATATACTTTTTGCTTTTTTCTGCTGTCTAATGATAAAGCCTCTGTCAATTTTTGCTTTTTGAAAATAATTTTCTGTTTTTAAGAGTTCAAAAAGGGGTAGCATTGGTCTTGTGACTTTACTGTGATCATGTCCATGGCGCTCACTGAAGGAAAACACGTTATGCTGTCATATCAGTGGGACAGCAAAGGTCTTGTATCGAAAGTTTACAAAATTCTAGTGGATAATGATATTAAAGTTTGGATGGATGTAAATGGGGGTATGGGAGACAACGTCAACGTCAGGTATGAGCCTTAACACGACTGTTCTTTTTGATGCTGAAACTTGTTGTACTCTTTTGATTAGCATGGCTGAAGGCGTAGAAAAGGCAGATGTCGTTTGCAGCTTTATGACACCAGGTTACCAGAAATCATATAATTGTCAACGTGAATTAGAATATACTAATGAATTAGCTAAGAGAAATGAACTACGTATCATACCATGTATGATTGGTGATAAAAATGATAGAAAATGGAAACCATCTGGTTGGTTAGGATTAATAACATCAGGGCTCAACTATATAAGCTTTCGAGACGACTCTGACTCAAAAATTCAATTGCAGACAACAGAACTTATTAATAGAATAAAAAATCAACCCTCAGCTCTCACAACAGAATCAACTTCTGCGCCAACCAAGCCATTTGAATCGATTAGACAAAAATATTTACGAGAAAGTCGAATCAAACGTTTAGTGAATGAAGAGAAAAGTTTCCCAATCGAACAAAGTTACATTAATTTGGCTATGATAGAAAGCAAAGAACAGCAAGAAAAAGAAAAAAAATTAACACAACAAAGTGAAGAAAAGACATCAGAACAAGAAAAAGAGCAAGATCATATTCTGTCACATTACAATAAAATCCTTGGAACCTTTGAAGAAATTTATGAACCAAAGACTATAATTGATATAGAGACTATTTTGCAAAAATGTAAGAATCAGACAAACAAAGTACTAATACTTGGACGGGCTGGAATCGGAAAATCAACCTTTTGTCAATATGCGACTTACCAATGGGCAAAAGATAAACTTTGGTCACAATACAAGCTGCTTATTCTGATTCATTTACGAAACTTAACAGATAGTAACTATCTGTCTGGGAAAAAATACTTGCCAGTTGATCTTGTGAAGGAAGAATATTTCCAGTTTGGTGATTTATCGAACGAAGAAATGTTTCTCTTCAAAGAACATTATAATAAAGGTCAGATTCTATGGATACTAGATGGTTATGATGAATTTGCTCAAAACATTCCAGAACAGTTAAAGAAGGTGTTTAATCATATACGTGAAACACAACATCATATCTTGACGTCTCGCCCTTATGCGATCACATTACCATATGATGTAAAGATGGAAATAACGGGATTCACCAATGACAATATAACCAAGTATGTAGAACAGTTCTTCGATCAGATCAAACATGAAATAGCAAATGCTTCGTCAGAATGTCAAAACCTTCTCTACTTCTTACAATCGAATCCTAGCATTTGGGGTGTTGCACATATTCCCGTTAATCTAGAATTGATATGTAGCCTTTGGGTTGATACTGATTGGTCAAAAAAGAAAAATTTGACAATGACAATATTGTATGATAATATAATAGAATGGCTATGTCGACGACATCTGAGAAGAAAAAATATCAATGATGGAGAAATGACAAAACAAGCTGTTTATAAGGAATGCGATGCAGAGCTACAGTTTTTAGAACATTTGGCTTTCAAAGCCATGGAATACAACAAAATTATTGTGCCACCAGAGCTGCTTGAAGAGACAGAGAATGAAACTGACTGCTTCCTATTCCGCCATCCCCAAATACTGAATATGGGTATTCTTAAATCATACGATGATACACCTATTGGGAATCGAAATCAAACCCGAAAGCAACATTATTTTGTTCATCTTAGCTTTCAAGAACATTTTGCAGCACGTCACTTACTTAACAATCTCAAGAATACTACTCATAAAAAGGCTATTGATTTTATCAACAATAACAAATACAACCACCGCTTTCAACTAGTCTTTATTTTTGTGTCTGGTCTCCTGGCGCAATCCCATTATAAATCCTGTATGAAGGTCTTCTGGACAACTATACAGGGAGACCCTATAGACCTCATTGGAATAAAGCACATAAAACTTATTATTGACTGCATCGAAGAACTCGGAGATCAGACAATCTTTCCTGAGCGCGCAAATTACCTAAAATCGATATCTCACTGGTTAGATACATGCACCACAGAAAAAGCATTCGCAATCACAGAAAATCTCTTACAATCTCTCCAACGTACAAATTCTTTACTGAATAAACCTCTCATACAAAATAAATTAATCGAACTCATGACAACTTCACAAACAGTCACAAAACACAATGTATTCCATCTTATATCACAATTAGCATTATCCTACCCAATACCAAAATTTCTTTCTATCATTCACGACGCACTTCGAGATGAAGATTTACATATCCGAGTGGAAGCAAGTAAAACTCTTGGAAAGATGGGTGCAAAAGCACCAACAGATGAGGTGATTGCTGGTCTTTTGAATGCGCTTCGAGATAAAGATTCACGTGTCCGAGCGAAAGCAAGTAAAGCTCTTGGAAAGATGGGTGAAAAAGCAGCAACAGATGAGGTGATTGCTGGTCTCTT
>JAJEKB010021302.1:1178516-1250797 GCA_022393335.1 Macrotrachela quadricornifera | reverse complement strand
TCACAGATCGTGCCTGACAGCCAAAAGTAGCGTCACCGACCGTGGCCAACAGCGAAAACAGTTATATCGTGTTTCACATTTTAATCCCGTAGGGATTGCGCTAACAGCTTTGTTACAAGAAAATATATGTCACAGTTAACATGGGAATTTAGTTGAGATTGAAATGCGCGAAAAAAAAAATAAGAAAAAATTTAAAAAAATAAAAGGAAATAATAAAATAAATTCTGACCAATCGCTGAATGTCCCCATGTTCCCGAATAAAAAAGAATAAAGCAAGAAAAACAGATTTTAATTGCTAAAAACAAGTAGGAGAGAGTATTTCTTAATCAGAAAAAAATCTGATCTGAAAGCTAATGAAATGAATTTTGACCAACCACTGAATGTTCCCATGTCTCCGGCTTAAAAATAGAGCAAGGAAACAAAATTTTAATTGCTCAAAAGAAGTAGAAGAATGTTTCTTAATTGGAAAAAAATTTGAAAGATAATGATATAAATTCGGAGCAATCGCCGAATGTCCTTATGTCCCTGAGAAAAAAAGCGACAAAACAATTTTTAATTGTTAAAAAGACAGCAGAAGACAATATTTCTTAATCAGAAAAAAATGGAAAGCTAATGAAATAAATTTTGACCAATCACTGTATGTTTTCGTGCCCCCGACTTAAAAAAATATAGCAAAGAAAAAGATTTTAATTCTAAAAATATAAAAGACAGTTTTTCTTACTGAAAAAAACTTAAAAAAACAAACTATTTGTTTATCGATAACTACAATTTATAATGGGTGGATAATAAAAAGTCACTATTCCAATCCCTACTGCAAAATATATTTTATTTTGTAGTAGTCTATTCATTCTATTGAATGATTTATATTGAAAAATATTTAGTGTAAAATTACCAATGTAATGAAACAAGAATCAATGAGAGAAAAGTACAGACTTAAAAGTAAATTTTTTCTTTGAAATAAAAAGAAAATATGAGAATAAAAGTTTTGAAATTTTCTTATTGTAGAAAAGTCTTGAAAATTGCTGCTTGCTTAAAATTAAAGAAACTTTGTTTTTTAGATAGGTCAACTTGCATAAAATTAAACCTCACTAAACTCTTTGTTGTTAAGAAGTATCGGAATTAGCTATTATTATCTGTTAGTTTTTTTTCTAAGATCTGAATGTCATCAACCTCTCAAGAATCACTTAATGACGATCATAGTGAAAAGATTGGTCTTATAAGAAGAAAAAGCAGCGTAAAAGACGATGCTAAACTTGCTGCAATGGGCTATAAACCCGAATTATCTCGTTCATTATCTCTTTTTTCTGTGGTGGGACTATCGCTTGCGGTTATGGCTGTGCCTTTTACTGAGTCAACAACTCTTTCTATTGGTCTGATTAATGGCGGACCAGTGACCATTTTTTATGGTTGGATATTCGTCACTATTATATCAGTATGTATTGCTGCAAGTCTAGCAGAAATTTGTTCAGCATATCCAACTTCAGGAGGTGTTTATTACTGGTCAGCAATGTTAGCAAACGCGAAATGGTCACCTATTACTTCTTGGATAACAGGATGGTTAAGTCTCGTTGGATATTGGACAGGAAACACGGCTGTCTGTTTTTCTGGAGGACAATTAATATTATCTGCAATTGGCCTTTGGAATGAATCCTATATTCCAGCTCCTTGGCATGTTGTTTTAATGTACTGGGCTGTACTACTTATAGCGTTATTTACAAATATTTTTGCAGCGAATTATTTGAACTTCATTAATACGATTTGTGTTTATTGGATAAATGCATCCGTTTTAATTATATCGATTACTGTATTGACAATGGCAGAAGGAGGAAGAAGAAGTACAAAATATGTCTTTACTGAATTTGATACAACGAGATCAGGTTGGCCACCAGCATGGGCTTTTTTTGTGGGATTACTCCAATCTGCTTATACTCTTACTCCTTATGGTATGGTGATAGCTATGTGTGAAGAAGTTGAAAATCCCGAACGAGAGGTACCTAGAGCATTGGTACTTTCTGTTATCACTGCTGGAATTACTGGTATTGTTTATATCATTGCAATTCTTTATGTAATGCCTGATGTTGATAAACTAATTTCTGTATCAACTGGTCAACCAATTGGTTATCTCTTTATGACGGCAACAGGTTCTCCAGGTGGTGGTTTGGGTCTTTTGCTCCTAATTATTGGTATTCAGTATTTTTGTGGAACTAGTGGATTGACAGCTACTTCTCGATGTCTGTATGCATTTAGTCGAGATGGTGCTGTACCCGGCTCGCATATATGGTCAAAAATAAACAAACAATTGAATATTCCACTCTATGGTTTACTATTTTCAACATTAATTCAAGGTCTTCTTGGTCTCATTTACTTTGGATCTACAGCTGCATTTAACGCATTTACTGGTGTTGCTACAATATGTCTTTCTGCATCTTATGCATTACCTATTTTCGTGCTTCTCTTTCGAGGACGTCATTTAGTCGATGGTGCACCATTTCATCTTGGTAAACTTGGCTATATTGTTAATCTTATTACAATCCTTTGGATTCCCCTAGCTATCGCCATATTTACAATGCCAATGTCAATACCCGTAACACCTTCGACTATGAATTATGCTAGTGTATTGTTTATTTTCTTTACTATAATTAGCATTTTATGGTATATTGTATGGGGAAAAAAACATTTCAATGGTCCACCACTATCTTAAACTTAACAATTTTTCAAAAAGAAACGATATTAGACAACGTTTTTATTAATAATGAGGACACGAATTGTTTTTTCATGAAAAAGTTAAATGTTCATCAATTTAACTCTTTGTAATACCGTTTAACATACATTGTCGCATCTTTTTTTCAATAGAGAAAATATTTGCTCTATCTTAAATTCTTATGATCTCTAAGGTGATTATTTGCTTCACTTGCCATCTGATTCATATCTTTTCTCACTTTCTTCGCGTTATATACATTGTTCTCACATATTCTTCTTTGTTTATCAATGTTCCTTTTAATTCTTATTTCAGAATCAGCATCAAAAATGAATCCAGAAAACATATTTTTATTCTCACAAAAAAATTCTGTCAAAATCATGCCCGTATACCTCCTCAGTCTCTTCAAATATGACTTTGGCTATGAGCGCCCTAGACATTCGATTTCCGCGAAAAAATATGTTTTCTGGATTAATTTGTGATGTTGATTCCGAATATCGTATTCGTTTTGACCGTAAAGAAAAGTATAATGATGAAAATTGCCTAATACGAGAAAGTTTTGTTACATCTTTTCTCGAATATCAAATTTTTTTCTTCAAAAATCGAAGTTTTTAAAGGAAATATGGAATATAAAAAATAGTTTATTTCTATTCATTTTAATACCGTAAAAATTTACTTTTAGCAATATACTTATAAAAAACTAAAGAATTCTCAAAAATGTTAATTTTAATTGATAACTTAGTCAATATTCGACAGATTCCTTTCCTATTACAGTTATACTATTGAAGGCATCCTCTATAAACTGACAAAATTTTAGAGTATGGGAGGGGGACAACCTCCCCCTCTTCCCTTAAATTAAAACGATCAAAAATTAAAATATTTTTAAACAAATAAGCATTTGAAGTTGAAAGACAAATTGTAGGTGTTCATTTCAAGATAATCAATATATGATAATAAGAGTTTTAATGTCATCATTTGACTTATTCTGAATATATCTTTTAAGTCTTATTATAAACTAATTTGTATGTTATTATATATATATAATCAATTTATTCTTTATTATAAAAGACATACGAGATATATAAACAGCATAGTTAATTATTCAAATAAAATAATGATAAATAATATTGGATTTCTACTGAATATGATAACACTTATTATGGATATATTAACATGTTTAATAATATTAATGATATTAATTTTTATAATTTATCATATTTATTATAATCGTTTGAAAGAAGAAGATAGAATAATTATTTATATTAATATGAGTATTTATCCAATTATGTTTGTATTTACATCAATAGGAATATCATTTCACATTCAAACATTATTAGGTGATTTGTATGATAAGGATTTTAATTTCCCACAATGTATATCAATCTATATTATAATGTTGAGTGTCTGTCTGTTACCGGGTCAAAAAAACATGCTTTCAGATTGGTTCGTGGGGTGAAAAAAACATGTGTTTAGATTGATCCCAGAGGTCAAAAGAACATGTGTTTAGATTGATCCCAGAGGTCAAAAGAACATGTGTTTAGATTGATCCCAGGGGTCAAAAAAACATGGTTATAGCTCGAGTTCCAGAGTAAAAAATAGGCTTCGCAATCTTATTCTATATAATAAATTGATTGTGTGTGTGTTATCAGGTTGAAGGCAGAGGAGTGATGGTATTGATGGGATCAAAGGTATACTATGGGCTGTTTAATGTCAGTCTGAATTTATCAAATACAAATAATACTTGATTTCAAATTGAAATATGAGTCTAGGGGGAGGGAAAGGGTGAAGGGGGTAACTGAGGGTGAGGGTGAGGGTAAGCTTGAGTTTTGGGAGACTTTAGGTTTTAGCCCCGTCTGTACAGGGGACTAAGGCGGTACTAAGGTTTGTGCCAAGGGACTAAGGCGAGACTTTGCAGAAATATGCGGGACTACGGGTTTTAAGTAAGACTGCGTAGTAACAAGCGCGAAATGTCTGATTCGGAAGGCGTTGCTGTGGTTTTTTTAAATTTAGAATTCAATTTTAAATAAAAAAGACTATAGACTCATCAAAGGAGCATATGATTGTTTTCAAAGAAACTTTGTATATTTGTTACCTTTAAATAAATTGAATATTATGCAATAACCTTTGTTTGAGAACATAGATAGAATTGTAATAGTGTCTTTAAGAATTGTCTCGCCATCAGAAAAAATTTTCTTCACATAGTGAAAGTGGCCGTGCAGTATGCACGGGTGTCCTCTAGTAGGATATATATCTTATATTCTGCTCAATATGTTTTATTGGTGTTTCATAAATCAGGTAATTACATATAAGGATCAGAGATGTCCATAGTGTCTGATGCTGACGCGATACCAGTAAGTGAATCGGTGACGGCGACTCACCCGATCAATTTACACGTCTATCACTGCCACAATGGACATCTCTGATTAAAATATAAATATAAATATAAATATTATAGGCATTCTTTCGTCTCTGTCGTATTGTTTATTCATCATATATATATGTTCAAAAAATATTATTATATATAATTGAATTAATATTCAGTTGTATTATATTATGTCCAATAGTTATTTGGAATGGAATTATTTATTTAATAAAAGATTATTATTGTTATGTTAAATTTACACATAGAAATGGTATACTTTGACTTGCTTTTGGAATATATGGAATTCCTCTTTTATTATTATCATTAATCTATTTCAGAGATCTCCATCGCGCCGCTGCCGCTGCCGCCCCGCGGTTGCGACCGCGGTTGGCGGCGCGGCAGCGGCAGGTTTTTTTTTTAGATTATCGCGGCGCGGCAGCGTCGCGGCACATCGCTCATAATGGCGCCGCGGCAGTGGCGCGGCAGAGGCTTTTCATGTTTTTAGCCACCGCGGCAGCGACGCGGCTCGATTTTTTTGCAGAAATTTTATCTGTAATCCTAAAAAATATCCAGCCTCAGACCTGAAATTAAACTCCAAAAAGTGGCATTTTTTCTTCATGTAATGACAGTAGTAGTGCTGTAACCTTTTCTTCAAATATTGCTGCGACAGCGGCAACGTTTTTAGTATGTCGATGTGCAGAAGCACCGTGGCAACATGTATTTTATATAATACCGCGGCGTGGCAGCTTACGATTTTATACCACAGCGGCGCGGCCCCTTTTGATTTTATACCGTAGCGGCGCGGCTGCGGTGCGGCACCTTTTGATTTTATACCATAGCGGCGCGGCTGCGCCGCGGCCTAAGCAGCTGTAAAAGACCGCAGCGCGGCAGCGGCAGATTTTCAGCCGCGATGGACATCTCTGATCTATTTACGAATAACAATATATCTTCGTCAACAATCATTAAATAATCAATCATTAGCAATTAAACAACGTCAACAACGAGATTTAATTATTTTTAAACGTATTATAATAACTGTAGATATATTAGTTATTCTTGGAATTTGTCCAATTGTATTTTTAATAATGTCACAAATTACAGGTGAAGATTATTTTCTTGCTTTTCGTCTTATTTGGCCTTTTATTAGTTTAACAATGATGGGATCAACATTATTTTTAGTTATTTTGACACCACAATTAAAGAATATTATTTTTAAAATATTTAAACAATAAACTCTAAATAAATATACAAGAATTTTACTAATGCTTTAGGATATTTTCTGTTATTTTGTCTATTTGAATAATCAAATTCTTATTAAAGATAAACAA
Source organism: Macrotrachela quadricornifera (assembly GCA_022393335.1). Taxonomy (NCBI): domain Eukaryota; kingdom Metazoa; phylum Rotifera; class Eurotatoria; order Philodinida; family Philodinidae; genus Macrotrachela; species Macrotrachela quadricornifera. The sequence continues at coordinate 1,244,409 of JAJEKB010021302.1, read as the reverse complement.
ATATTATTGAATCTAAATAAAAAAATGAGATAATAATAAGATTTTGTATTTGAGTTAGTTAAAGTTGGAACCATAAATCTCGACATGAGAATGATTGAATTATATATTTAATAAAAAAATAAAAGATCTTTCAATATAAAAACTAATCTCAATGAAAATTGATTAAAATTTAATAACAATAAACAAATATATAAATCTGATTAGACTTAAACATAATTGAAATTATAATTGATAAATATAGAATTTTTTTTAAAAATATTTTAATCGTATTTTAAATCAATTATAAACAATAAAAAGAAAGATTCTAATAGATATTTTCAGTGAGATAAATTTGCATTAATTCATATTGAATCTCTAGGCGTTGTACATCTATAAAATATTAATCTAATATTATAATTCACATTTTTCGAAGAGAGTTAAAAAAAAACCATAAAAATTTTGATTAAATTATATTGAAAAAGAAACTAATCAAAAATAAATACAACTTATCACGAATCGTACTCGATTGAAGGGTTAGAAGTACTCTTACTAGTGCAGTTTATTGAAACAGTTTCTGATAGTAACACATGCAGCCATCTATATTGGATTCCATACTTTTATAATGATCTATAATCGTATAATTTATTTTAGGTCCTTGTCGAGTTTAATAAAGAAAAATATCATTGTTATTTATGAATCCATAAAACGAAATATTTTGAGTTTATATATGATTGTAGTAAAAAATTAGATTTGCTGCTTTCTGATTAATAAGATGGAGAATTATTAATCTTTCGACATAATATGACGGAAAAATTTAAATGATCTGGTTCAAATGCAAACTAACTTGTAAATTCCATTAGTAGCATAACTTTAATTAGTGTACTGGCATAAACATATGAATAACGCTGCTGCTGCTGATTGTGGATCTGCGTTCGTCTAATGAAAGATTAGAGTAAATCTAAATCACGATTTACAATTTCATGTATAAAAACACACGGAAGGGACTGACATGAGTTTTTTGCACAACATGTTGTAAGATAATTAAGTCAGTCAAACGTTTTACATATGATAAAGGTAAGGTACACGCAAAGCAAACTTACAGTAAAACAATTTTTTTTTCGAATTTTTATATATCATTCGATAGAGAATTTCACGATGAACAAGAATATGTATTCCCTAAAGTCTTTCGAGATTTTCTTTCATTCATACTCTTGTTTAACTTTGGAAATTGAATTAGAAAATAGCTTTAAAATTGTTTCAGACCTAAACGCCTATTCGCCAAAGTCGTCGAAAGTGAAGTGACCAGAATCATTTTCTCTTATTCTTGCAAATTCTTCAAGAGTTTTTCATGAGATGATAGACCCAATATTTTCACATGGCTCAAACTCGTTAGATGCTTGTCTCCAGAAGTATACGGCTAGGTTTTTGAAATTTCTTTCCATTGCTGAGAAAATCAATTAATTCCAAAAGGTTAAAGAATTTCACTCGTATTTCATGAAAAACTTGTGAAGCGTTCGCAAGAATGAGAAAAAATGATTCTAGTCACTTCACTTTCGACGACCTTGGCGCATAGGCGTTTAGATCTGAAACAATTATAAAGCTATTTTCTAATTCAATTTTTAAAGCCAAACAAGAGTATGAATGAAAGAAAATCTCGAATGATATATAAAAAGTCGAAAAAAAAATTGTTTTACTGTAAGTTTGCTTTGCATGCACTTCGCTCTTTTCTTTTCACGTCGATGTTGGCATTGTTGTTCGTTATAATTTTCATCTTCTTTCACCATAGTCGAGTCAGAAGAATCATTTTCTACATTGCTGATAAAATAGAATATCATATTTGACATTAGTATGAATATTACAACTTAGTTCAGTGGAACTATTAGAACTCAATAACAAGGTAAGGAGTTCGAATCTAAGAAACAGCATACGAATTTGAAATAGATTAGTGGTATTGTAGGAGTCAATCGCGGTATCAGATGATCGTAGATCAGTCACAACTAGAGTAAGACCAGAGCTACCGCTTAGATATTAGAAATAATATATCATAAAAAAAATCAATTATTTTTTTTTTTGAAAACCGTTGATAATCACAGTTTGAAGATATCGCGGTTCAAAAAAACCCAATAAAAGTCCTCACTTTTGCAGTGCATGATTATCGCTTAGAACTATAATTTTTTGAATCGTAAATAATCGCGCTGTTTATTAAAATTTTTTTCCATGGGAATGCAATTGTATTAATAAAAATTTTGTCTCCTTTACATTTACACACGTATCGTTATACATGAATACGCCAGATGGTTAGGTGCTATGGAGCAAAAGCAATATTTAATAAAATTTTACATAAAAAGAAAAACCTTTTAGAAAGTATCAGTATTGACGTCATTTGCATATCTTTCCATAATTGTATTCATTCAACTTTTGGAAGAAAAAAAACTGCCTTTCAAATCAAAATATTTTGCTAAGCTTTTTTTACAAATAAAAGCTCAATGTACTTGATGAGCTTGGGTATGACAATTTTATTTAGTGCTTATAATGTGAATTAATTTTCACTTTATCAGAAAGGAAAATCTTTACCTGGGAATTCTTCAAAGACATTGTTTATCTGTATTAGGAAAACATACTATAAGTAATCTCTTTTGAAGACACCTCGAACATATTCTCATATTGCCAAACGCAAAAATACATCCTGTCAAAAAAAGAATTCTCTTCTATTCATTATTAATATGACATCACCAGCAACAAAAAAAATATTGTTTTCTTTTTATTAATTATCAAATAACTTTAACATCAAAGACTTTATTATAATCTAAAAACACTTAACATGATCAATAACACAACCAATACAGCTGGTTTCGTGTTAAATCTAATTTCGTTTACCTTTAGCTCAATTACATGTATAACCTCAATTATTATTTGCATTTGTATCATCTGTCATTGTCATTATCATTATCATCAATTGAAACGACAAGAAAGAACAACACTTATTCTTTCAGCTGATATTTATTCTGCTATATTTATTTATATTACAGCAGCAACATCATATCATATAGAAACATTGTTAGGTGATTTGTATGGAAGAGATTGTAATTTATCATGGTGCATATTTAGAACATATTTGATTGGAGTAATACTTTGCATTTTATATTATAGTTTCGTTGTTCAGGTAATTATTGATCAATTTATATGTCTGTGGAGTAAAAATAATAGATATATCGTATTGAGATTGAAAAACTTTATTGTTATATTTTTAGGCCTTCTATCGTCTATGCTGCATTGTCTACTCATCTTTTAAATGGTTGCAACAAGCTTGGTTATATATAATCGTGATCCCTATTAAACTGATTGTCGCTTTTGCTTTCATGTGTCCTGTACTTTTTTGGCATGATATCATTTATCTGTCAAGCGAACACAATTGTTTTACTCTATTCACAAATATTCGTGCTACAATTTGGAGTGTATTGACTACATATCTAATTCCATTTTCTTGTCTATCAATTATATATCTTCGAATTACAATATTTATTCGAAATCAACCAAATAATATATTGGCAGCTGTAAAACGTCGACAAGAACGAGATCTGAATGCTCTTCGACGTATTCTTATTACTATCAGTCTGTTATTAGTTTTGGGAACACCAGGCATTGTTGTTATAATTCAAGCTTTGATCATTGGTAATGCATCTTCAATAAGCTATCGCATAATATGGATAGGAGGAGCTGTTTCTTTGACTGTGTTAAGTATTGGAATGGTCTTTATGGATCCTCAATTGAATAATGTTGTTCTTAGAAAATGGAAACGAAGTCGTGTGATGCCTATTGACAATATATTATAAGCTTCTAATCAAATGGGAAGCATACTCACAAACTAATTATTCTATTCTCATTCAAACTATAAAACTAGACTTAAAGCTTTCTTCATTGATGGATTAACTTTATTTCAATTATATTTAATTGCTTATAAATTTAAAAAAAAAATTGTAACTAGTTTACATTTTATTGATTAGTATCTTTTTGAAACAAAATATATCAACGATTAACCACCTATCTGAAATCATTTATATCGATATCTTCATGTAGCAACAGAAAAAATTAGAAAAATATTTTCTGCTTGAGAATTACGTTAGAAAAATTCAAATCTATATAAAACAAATACGTTTTTTGATGTCGCCTCGGAAAAAATATTACTTCTTTGAATTGCATCTCGTATAAGTTACATGACAGTACAAACATTATAAATGTGAGTACTGATAACTAAACAATTCAAATAATTAATGAGTTCTTTTAGTACGGATTGTTATGTTTTTAATGATGTGAGATGTTGTTTAGAGAAAAAAGTACTAAATAATAATTTCAAAGCTTTTTTCTAATAAAATATGAACAATAAATAAAAACGTCTTCCAACACTCGACTAATTTTGTTGTGACTGTAATATCTTTTTTTGTCTTGAATGTTTTAATATTATATATTATACTATAAAATAAAGAACTCAAATAAAGTACTGAAGATAGAACATATAACATCTTATGTTTAACATTTTGCCAAAAAAAAGCAAAAGAAAATGATTTTCTATACAGTTTCTCGTTAAACTATAGTGTCGCCCATTGGTGAGCAACATCGAGCCCAATATGGTAAACAAGCTTGCTGCAAGATCAAACTTGCGTAAAATTTGTAGCAATAGTATGAGCTACTAATTCTGAAAATTTGAAGCTAAAACATAGTCAAATTAGTGATGCTATTGTACTAGTAATTTTCTGAGTTTTCGACAAGAGAACGCATTATTTTCATATTGTAATGCTAAGATCCAGCAAAAATAAAAGAAGTTCACAACCAGTCATCGGTGGAAAATCTGACAGACCTATAGGAAACTATATACTGATACTTCTTGTTCATGCCCCAAGTTACTTAATTCTCATCCATACTACAATGGTGTACTCGGAAGACTCTTATATTGGTTCTCTTAGAATACATTTAGTTTACAAGATAAGAGAGCAACTGAAAAGCGAAAAACAGAACTCTTAATTAGGGGAAGGGAGTTACCGTTACCCGCTACTAGTAACAGTAACTTCCTACTACTTAGTAACGGCAACTAATAACAAAAAATATCTAGTATTAAAAAAAAAAGCTTTTCTCGGAAATGATAATATTTTATGCTGCTCCTTCAAACGTTATCAGAGCCCACAAATGTAAATCGCAAGACAGTTATCACACTATATGTTTATAACACGTGCACTCATAGGTCATCAATCATAGGCTTTATATTGGGAGTACGCCTAACCTATCTAAAGCTATATAATAGGGGTACCCATAGATCATCACAATATATATATTAGAGATACCGTTGTGTCATCCATGGAAGTGACACTTTAGACTTTAAACTAAAATAAATGTTCAGATTGTACAGTCAGTAAGGACTATCTTAGGTCTTTGAGCTTCATAGTATCTAAGATATATTAGAACCACCATAATACAGGATTTGAGCACCTATCGATAGCTGCAGAATATGGTGGAAGACTTAACAAGGTTTTCTGAAATTTAGTGCTTAATGTTCTTTTGTCCTTCGAGCCTGACACAAACAGACAAACTATTTTATTTTCATATGACCCTCAGTACAGTCGAAGAAACATAAAATAAATTAAGAGAGTGTTGAAGTATTCTGCTCGTATCTTTTATTTATTAGCAAATATTAATGTAGTTTATTTTGTGTAGATAGATTTATTTTTATTGACTAGAAATATTTCAATGATACTTATAAACGAGAATACTTGTTGTATAATAGTTTTTTAAAACATAGACTGTGTGAATGAATAGACATTTAAGTTCAAAACAAGAAATATTTTGATTATTGTTCAAATCATAATGTTTTTTTGTTACATAGAAATCGACCAATGACTCGAAGTAATTCGGAGCTTTCTTATTGCTAAAATTTACCTTATTGATACACTTTTATGCTTTAAAGATAAGATATTTATTGCGAAATTTTATATTTTCTATATGCAATAATTGTTTTGATATATGAGCATGTGATTCGTGTAAATTAATACACTTTATATATTTTGCACTGTGATTGTAACAACTACTACCCTCTGATGATATTAATATGGAAAAAACGTTTTTTTGGGCTTTATAGCCTCTGAAAAGACTCTTTCAATGTTTTCTTGTTGCATTCCTTATTCATCTTATAAATTGTATTCTATCAGTCTCAATCAAGGCTCTCGATAATTTTTGGGAATGGGAGGGGTGAAAAAATTCCCAAACACTCAAACGCAGACTGTCTGTGAAAGAAAATTAGGTAAATAACTGACTGTTAAAATTTGCTTGACAGTTTTTGAGGGATAACTTAAAATTTTCGCAGACACGGCGTAAAAATACAAGGGACTAGCCCATCCCATTCCCTCCTACATCGAGAGTACTGGTCTCAATACAGGCCATTTATTCCTATTAATTGAATTTTTTCGCGACAAAAATGTGTTACATATGCATATACAATTTATATATAGATTACTAAATATTCTGGTAAAATTTGTTCATTTGAATAAACTACATAGATATTCGAGCCATCTGTTGTTGAGTCATAATCATTCGGACATTCTCGCATATTTGAGTAGCCAATACAACTTTTACCAACGATCACACGACATACAAGTATTGTGCGTTGATTATTCACTAAATTTGGTTTTGTATACTCTCGACTAATAGAAGAATCTGATGAAAAATAAAATCCATGACCATATGATGTTCCTTAAAATATAGATAGATTAGATGTAAGAATATCTTTTTTGAATCTTATAATCTCACCGTGTAGACCAATAAGTTTATGATCAAATCGATATCGAATTATATTTTCGGCAGCCGTATGAGGACATCCATGAAAAAGGATACGTTCCGTTTGATTGTGTCCAATTCGAGCATCAATTGTCGCTTTTTTATTTAAATAATCTTTAAACCAATTGTGATTGTCAATTTTATAAATATGAAAGATTCGTTCTGATGAAATGGCTAAATTATTGATTATTTTATAGTATTCATCTGAGTCAGTTGATAGATATGTCAAAAGGTCATTCGATAAGAAGAATCTATCATTCGAAATATCAGGTATCTCAATGCGACGATCAAATTTATCGTGAGCGTCTAAAAGCTCATTATACGTCTCTTCATATGATATTGTGCTTCGAATTTGACTGATAATTTCTAGCTGCCCATATTGAAATCCAATGCATACAAGTAACGGGTATGTATCAATAGAATTTAACATGATGGGGATTGCAATATGGTCGCCCAATTGACTCTTAAGCATATCTTCCAACCTGCAATAAAATTATTTCATTACTATCAGGAATAATATTAAAAATGACGCGACCACAGTCGTACAATTATAGATATTGAGTATTGGAACTTACTGAGAATTATTGGTGTTAAACGTTGCATCCCATGCCCATACAATGAAATTTTTGTCTAGATAATCAAGAATCTCACGAGAGCCTAGGACTTGTTCGTAGAAAATATTAACCGCAATGCTCCTTTCATTATGTAATAAGAGAATTAGAGGTCGAGGCTAAGAAAAAAAAAAGGAATATTTTTAAATTTGATTCTCATAAAAAAATGGAATATTTTACTTTATTTGCATCGAATAATGCTTTCATAATAGCTGCATCAAGTGATCCGGAGAAGAGAGTTAAACTACACGAAGAGAGACGCTTGTTGAATTTGGATGAAAATTTTCTGATCATCATGTCTTCTGTAGTCGAAAGCAGATCATTATTGTATGGATATTGTTGAGATTCTAGATGAATAGTTTATTTTAATTAAAAGGAACTTGAATTTCAGAAATATGATAATCATTGCTATTTGAGAAGTTTCACAATTGAATGATCATTTTCTAGTATACTTACGCTTGGTGTTGCTGGGAAAATCGAATAATGCATCGACGTCATTGTCATTGATCTATTATTCGAGATAGAATGTCTTTAAATAAACATCATGAATTTTTTACATACTTTGGTATCATCAAAATCTGAAATATCGATGTATTCACTAGTTTCAGATTCGAAGGATAGTTTCTTTTGATCCTGTTCCATTTGAAATAATCTTCGAGCTTGATAAATATTTCACAGATCATTTTTCGTATGATTATATATGCGAAAAAAACCAAACGGAAAAAAACGATTTGAGTTTGTGATTTAAATCGATTTTTCCCACCTTGAAAAAAAAATCAATCATCATCTTTTCGTTCTGTTATTTACTGTATGACTCCTGAAAAAAATCACTTCGTTTGTTTTCCTTTCCTTATTGTAAACGAAAGGAAAATGCTCGTGATTAATCAATCTGTATTGAGAAAAAACCAATAAGATTTTATATTATTTCCCAATAGGAACATGACTCTTTACAAAATACAACGACAATAATCTTTCATCACATGATGCAAATAATACTAATTTTGCTGACATTAAGGCCTCCCCCCCCTCAAAAAAAGTCAATTTTCGCCAGAAAAATCGAAATTGAGATAAATGCATGGGAAGATAGCCTGTCATCAGATCTTTCAGGAACAGTATGAGTTTTATTTCGACGCCTCGTTTCTAGTCAGATTTTTGATGATTTTCGCGATGTACTACTCGTAAAACAGGCTTGTTTTTTAAAAAACGAAAAATCTTTTTCATTGTTTCTCAGAACGTAGGTTCGACAAAATATCCGCAGCTTTTTTCCACTACAGTTCGATATTAAGTCAAATATTTTTTTTTGTTTGAAAGAGCGTCAAAAGTTGCAGTGCCTATGGGAGTCCGTTTTTTGAATGAAGCTTTATTATTAGTATAATGAAGAGCATTTTTATAATTAGACCGCCATTTATTAGATTTTTTTAGAGTTTTTCGAGTGATCGAACGTGTCAGCCCTTTTCTCCGTTTGAAAGATAAAAGTTTTAAAAAAAGGACTCCCATAAGCCCTGCATCCTGAGATGCTCTTTCAAACAAAAGAAAAATATCTATATATTGAATGAAGGCCCACAGAGAAATCTTGTGGCCAAAATGAGCTATTTTTGACCCTTGTTGGGTTCATATCTCAGTCAAACGTCAGTAAATCGAGCTGAAAATTTTACCACAGCCTCCTCACTTCAGCCCCAACATATGCTCCAAATTTCAGCCCATTTGAACGTACCTGAGCTGAGATCGATTTTTGAGGGGGAGGGGAGTGGCCTTAAGCGAATGAAATTAAATCGGCTTACTTATCGAAAAAAGTTACTTTACATGTTGAACACGAGTTTTCACGCGTCAAAACAAAAACTGGCATCACTCAGTCAATTGAACGATTAAAACTCTCTGAAAAAATTATTCTATCGCTGCATTAAACTTGTAACATGCAGAAATGAAATCATTGGGAAAGTCTCTTATCAAGGCAGAGCATTTCTTTTTGTATTCGATAACTGTTACTAGGGTCAGAATATTCAAAATTTTATTTTCTTTTACTAGTTGACGATCTTACCTATCGTCTTGCCAGATTCTTTTGTCATTCCTTCTACACAGGGGTATCCAATAGTAGTGACAACGACATTTAAGCGCTACATACTAAACTTGATAAAAGTTCCTTTTTACATAGAATGATAGAAAAAGAAAATGCTCTTGCTTTCTATGCTATTTGATCACTATTAAACTAATATCGTGATGATTAAATTTGGATAAAAACTGTTTTTGTTGAATGCTAGTTCGTTATAGTAGACCATAACGGATATGCTACTTTTGTATACCGCCTTATTATTAGTTGATAAATTGTATCAAAAAAGCAAATATACAAGCACAAGAAGTAGCGTAAAAAGCTGTACAATTTCTACTGAATCGCTTATTTTCTAAGTGCACTTTTTCCTCTTCGAAATGCACAAAATTTTGAACAAGCAAATTTCGATATAACGAAAACCAGATTTTCCTTTTGATAAACGATAGATACATTTCATCCGATCTCATCTTCTTATTACTAGATATGTTTCATTTAAAAAACAGAATACGCTACAGGACGCAGCGTGAAAAACTCTACATTTTCCAAAGAAAACAGTACAAAAATATGATATGGATAGAGCATTTTATTCCCTATCATTCTATGTAAAAAGAAACTTTTATCAAGCTTAGTATGGTGTACTAAAATATCGTTGTCACTAGTTTTGGATATCCCTATGTATTCTCTTGGAAACTTCTATTCAACAGTTACTACAAAGCAGTTTTCCATAAGAATTTCTCAAATTAAAAGATTCAAATGAAGTTATAGCTTGGCTTATAGTAATGTTACGTAAGCGAATTTTCGCACACGATGCTGCTTTTCTTATGCTCTCACAAGCATCACATTTACTTTTTGACGTCTCAAAAGAAAATGGTTGAAAAAGTGTTTTGTGATGAGTATCACAAACAAAAACGTTCTCAACAGCAAACTTGTGTTGAAGTAAATGCCGAAACCTCGGAATTGAATCCGAGAGTTATACGTACTTCAAAAAGTGAAAAAGACAGATGAGCTGTTCAAGAATGTGTCGACTAGAGCTCGTCGGGTGCGGATCTGAAAATCTTAAGTTGATCTAATGTAGGTAAGCTCTGAGTCTGTAAATTACTATTAATTAGAAAAGATATTTAGTGTACACAATCATTGTTGCTTTGATTTTCTTTAGTTTTTGATTATTTTCTTCAGAAAATGATCAATTTATTTATGAATAAATTAGGATTTTGTATTTATTACAACGGTGCTCATTGTGATGCTCTTTTATCTTTTCAAGATAACCCTCAACAATTTCTGCAACGCGTTGACTTTATTAACATGAGTTTATAATCAATATATATAATGTCGAATGCCATGTCTGGTCTCTCTCCCATTGATCAATTTTTTCGACCAATCGGATTTCAGCAAGCATTTTTCTCTGCTATTATTCTCATGAACTATGGGCATGTTCGAGCCATTTAGGGGTTATCAAGATGTGTTCTCGATATGGCTCGAACAACTCTATGTTTCATATGCATGATAGTCGAAGTCTAATATCAACTCATGATATATACAAGACAAGTCAAGCTTACCTTCTCGAGATGTTTTCTGGGTAGTGCTAACGGGCCTCTGCGCACGTTTCTTAAATTACACAACACATGATAATCATATTTCGTCCACAACCGAAAGAACAATGCAATTTGCACGGGGTATAGCTAGTTTTCATAACAATTCTCCAATATAAATGGCTATCGACTTCGGATTTTGTTCCATTTGATAACTCTTTTTAGTAGCGACAAAACTATGCATCTAGTACGACCCAAAACCGCTAGTCACCCGAAACATATTTAGGCACACTGACCTCACATACAGATTTTGGAACTTTGTGTAGACAATTTTCATTAAAAAAACTACGAACTAATTGAAAATTAATATCATATTCGAAATCAGCGTTAAAAACTGAGTCGATTTATATATGCTGTGAATAATTCTGAGTAGGAAAAAATGTTGAAAAAATCCATGTAGCAGCTTCCCTCAGGGATGGTCTGGTGAATAATGACAATTTTTTCGATAACTCAGTCATTTCTTGCCGGATCATTCTCATCTTCTTCTCTCGACCGAGATATTGATGAGACAATTCTACGCACAAAATTCAAGCTCAATCGAATTTAATTGTGAAGAGTCATCGTGTAAACGAACGGACGGACGCTGACCGATTCTAGAGTGTACTCACTTTTTGAGTACAAAAAAACCGAAGTAAACAAATGAAGAAAAGATAGAAAAAAAAGAAACAAATATATTTAGAGAGAGAAAAAGAAGAACGAAAGAGCAAAGAATAGATAACTAATATGCATCGCACATAGTATCGCATTTCAGAAAGAAGCAACGCAAGCTAGCGAAGGGAAGGTGAGTGCGGTATCTATCGGTAAGCAGGCAGAAGGGACACTGATAAGAAGACAGAACTTTATAAGTATTTAACAAAAAAGGACTTCGCATGAGATAGGGTTGAATGAGCAAATCATCTCATGGCACAAATTAGCTAATCGATTTCTATCCTATTTCCTCATCAAATTTTTTTTATTCTTTTTCTTTACTTTTTTATGAAAATTTTACACCGTTCCATTCTTTGGCTTGAGATCTTGTCGACAAATTTTTTACTAAAAGAAGTTGTTTTCAAGTTTAAATTACTTTTCATAACTTTCTACATAGCTGCGCGAGTACAGATACATTGTGTACTGCCAAAAAACCTAGAATTCGAGAATTTATTTATTGACATGAGAGTGAGGGTGGGGACAGAAACACTCATATACCTGTCTCTTCTCTGAGGATGAAAGTGATGCCGAAAACATAAATATGGCCTCTGAGGGCGCATCATCTTAGTGAGGATGAGGGCAGAAAGCCTAAGACTCTAGTATACTTCATATACTCATAGATGAGTGCATGTGAATACACATCTGTTAGGAGTATGTTAAAGAAAATGTCGATACAAGTTGTATCTGTACTCACCCATGCCTACACATACCATTACATATATTCTAGAACTCGAGGTTTTTTGGTAGTACTCATGTTGCTGACGATATATATCAATGTACCAATACGTATCCGTATGTATGAATCCATGTGCATACATGAAAAATAAACTTTAGACTTCTAGATTGTTGGGAGTAGATAGGTTGTTGGCAGTACATATCGATGTACTATAACGTATTAGTATATATCGGTACATACCATTACATACGAAAAATTGAATTCTAGAATTCTGGTTTCCCTGATAGCATACATATTATGGCTACAATAAATAGAGTACAATGATAGTATTTTCATTAACAAATTACTCATGAACTTTATTTTTTTGTCGTCTTCTCTATTATTTATTAAAATTTTTCATCACTGTGAAAATAGTTTTTTATTAAAATAATTATATATTCCGATAAAGCATGAAATTCTCTATCGTTCTATATATATCACTTCTTCATAAATTTTAAAAAATTGAATTTCTCCTATTTTTTTCTCTTTTATTTTTGATTTGTTGACACGATAGAAATGTTTTTCTTTTCGAATAACTATATGTTTTGATAGTGTTTGAAATTCTCTATCATCTTGAACATCTGAAATTAAAAAACGATATGAGTTAGTTAAGAAATAGAAGGTTTTAGGATTTGTCAGAGAAGATACTTCTATAATATTCGAATTATCTTCCAGTAAATAAATGCAAGAGGAATTGCGAGTGTATAGAATGGTAGAACATTTCATGCTTTATCAGAATATATAATTAGTTTTTATAAAAACTAATTTCACAGTGACGAGAAGTTCTAATAAATAATAGAGAAGACAACAATAAAATCAAGTTCATGAGGAATTTAATAATGAGGATATTTTCATTGTACTCGATTAGAGCTAATTTTTTCCAGGCTTATATATCAGTTAAATATGCAAAGCCTATATTTCTCATTCATCATACAAGAAAACTATCGTATTTTCCTTATAAATAGATAAAAAGATTTGTACTTAGGTCTGACCAAAAGTTCATGCAACATTAAATAAAAATATAAAGATTTGGAGATATTTTTAATTTTATTTTATCAAATATTGAGGATAGCTACCATGATTATTTATACGAAGTTTAATCCTTTCTAATAACTTGTTAAAAGTTCTTTTGAATCTTTTTCTTCAAAAATTTTTAGGCATCGTGGAAACCACATACACTCATCATGTTTCATTTATTTAATCAATTAAACTACGTTCGATAGAATTTGTTTACCAAAAATTACATAGTATCAGGGCTGACAAATATGGTAGGTGTGACATTATATTGATGCCTTCTTCTATCATATAATTAATAACATTAGATGAGATACATGTACACTTTGCTCTGTTCATCTCGTATGCAGATGATCTTTTTTATCTTCATAGAAATGTAGTTCCTTTTTCATCTAGTTAAGTATATTTATCCATTTTTTTGCTGTCTCATAAGAGAAACAAAAAAGAATATTTTTCTTCCATGAAATTAACCTAAAGATAGTGACCCTCTATCTTAGTCTTTTAGTTCAATGTCTAACACTATAATTGGTTTGATTGACAAGATACATTAGATGATACATTTACAATGATATTGATCGTTTTCAGAATCAACTTTCTTTATTCCCTTTTCTGAAAGAAAGGGTTATAGGCTCGATAAAAATCGTTAAAGTTAGTTTGTTTGTTTGTTTGTCCAAGCCAATCAGATTTCTTCAAATTGTAACTTGGCCCAGGAACGTTATTTCGAGTCGGGGTTTTCAGCATTAAGGGTTATTTGATATTGTGGTTTCAACCAATAGGATTTCAACATCGGGGGGGGGGGCAAATTTCAGCCAATCAGATTTCTTCAAATTGTAACTTGGACCAGGAACGTTATTTTGAGTCGGGGTTTTCACCATTAAGGGTTATTCTCTTTTCTGAAATAAAGGGTTATAGACTCGTTAAAAATCGTTAAAGTTTGTTTGTCCAAGCCACTCAGAACACAGTATCGTTTAAACAGATGAAAACTGGTTCTTGAAATAATTTTTTTACTAAAGGAAGGCTTTTTTACGAAATAACGATTTCTCTCGTGGATCGAACGAGATATTACATAACATAAAATAAGTTTGTAGTTATACAGGTATGCTCTCTCCTAAAGTTTCGGTGTATCTTTCTGTATCGAAGCCAATCTGAAAACGTTATCAGCTAGATTAATATCAAAAGCTTGTAATATTTTTGTTGAAAAGAATATGAATGATAATGGAAGATAAAGAATTCGCATCTGGAGTCAAATTTGTCTTTAGACATAAGTTACCAAACAATTAGTAATTACTTTTACTTTTTTCTAAGAAGTTTGATCGAAGATTGTCAAAGATCAATAAATGAAAACTGAGTCGGTTTGCCAAATAATTAATAGGAAATAATATAAATTGTCTCCAGTAAAACTCCATCAGAGACAATTGACTATGAGGAATCGAAATCTTGAATTAGTTTTTCAATAGTGGATGTTATTAAATAATGATAAATCAGTAAATCATCGTTTCTAATAAAACTTGACTTATCGTTATCGAGCATGGAAATTACGAATTCGAAGTCAGTAAAAATGTATGCAATGTATTCCTTAGTTTTCCCTGATGAACTGTTTGTTGTTTCAAGGTTCACTCACATATATTCCAGGGTCGTAAATCTATGTTCGATTTTGATTCTAATATAAACAGTTTTCTTTATTGATTATTATATGTTGGATCTTTGAGTGAGATTTGCAGAAAAACCTGTAAAAAACGTAGCGACTGTGTGAAGATCTGTTGTTGAGTCTTCATAGATATCAATCGTAAAATTATATTCCAAAATAGACGAAGCTCTTTCGTAGACTACAATGTGTTGTACACTATTATAATAATTCTTAAATAGTTCTTTTTTAGTTTCTTGCTAACTAGCGTATTCATGAATGCCAAGCTTATTGAGAAGAATTTAAACGAGATGCATCCATTAACTTCAAAGCTGAACTAATATCGATCGATATAGTGGTGTTAAGTATGCAAACAGCTAGGCGTGAGTGGCCGACCGGAGGGAGGCCGACGAACGACTAGACGTTGATTTAAAAGCTTTATTGTAAGTAAAATAAATGAGAGTTGAGGGACTTTGAGAAAATGGTGAATGATTCGATTCATCAAGTAAAATAAATCTTTGTTAGACATTTGACGTAAAAAGAACCTATTCATTAAAGGACTTCTGAATCCTAATATGATGTTATTTGTTTGTTGTCATTCTGAATTTCTGCTCACTTAGTTACGAACGTTATGCGTTTTTTCTTATATCAGGAGATCGTAACAAACAAATGCTACGGAAAGTCCCAATGGGAAGTTGGAGCGAAATAATTTATTCCTGTTTTCTTGATTGGAGAGGGGATTCATATGAAAAACATAATTCTGTGTGTGTGTGCTTGCTCAGGATGCAAGGTCAGGCTAAAGTAACTTAGCTGAAATCGATAGGAACGGTACGTTTTTTCTCAGTTTTTCATTACGAACTCCAGTTAAACTTTAGTCCAGGGAACTCATGTCCATACTCTATCAATGTATCAGAACAGTCAAAAAATGTTATCTATGATGAGAAAATCATGGGTGCTTGATATTTTTCGTATTTACGATTGATAGGTTTGGTTTTAGAAATCATAAAATGTGGGAGATTCGTTCAGACTGAGTTGGCTACAACGTCACATTTGTCGCCCATTTATCTATCAATGATTGTCGAAATAGATAGAATGAATTCAGTCGAGGGTTAAGCGAGTCACCTCTGACGAGTGTTACTTAATTTAAAAAAAAAGACTACGAAAAAATGATTTTTTTATAAAGTTTGATCAAAGATCATCTAGATCAAGAAATCGATTGATAGCATTAGTTTTTGTAAAAATTTGAAAGGAGTTTTTGATTATGCAATGTTCTTTTCTAAGGAAATAACGATTTGTTTCCCGAACTCAAGAAGGGTTCACATAGCATAAAATAAGTTTGTAGTTTTACAGGTATGCTTGTTTCTAAAGTTTGTCGGTATGTTTGTGTATTTATCCCAATCAGAAAATAGTGTCGACTAGATTAATATTTAAAACTTGTAATGTTCTATAAGAAAACTCTAGGAAAGCTTGTCGAAGGTATAGAATTCGAATGACGAGTCAAGTTTGCGGTCAATAATAAGTAAATAAAATAATTCATAGTTTGTTTTGTTATTTTTCTTAAAAATTTTGATTCAAGATAACGAAAGATCGATGAATCAAGACTGAATGGATTTTACCAGATAAATAATAATAAATGACATGAACTGTCTCCAGTAAAAAGTTACAAAAGATAATTTGCTATGGGGAACTCAAGTCTAATGTTAGCTTTTCAATATTTTTAGTTATTAATTAATGGTAAATGAATAAATCATGGTTTTTGATAAAACTTGACTGACTGTTGTCAAGTACAGAAAATCCGAATTCACAGTGAATAACAGCTGTTTTAAGCTATTTCTTAACTTTTTTAATGAACTTCTTGTTATTTAAAGCTTGAATTAAGAATAATTGAGGGGCGTCAGTCCATGGTCGATATTGATTCTAATAGAAACATTTTTCTTTGTACATTACTATACATCAGAATTTTGGGTAAGATTTATACAGAAGTATGTAAGAAAACGAAGTAGGTGCTTGTTGTCGTGTTGCTGAGTCTTCATAGACCTTAACCTTAAAATAACATTCAAAATAAACAAAGATTTTTCCTAGATCATAATGTAATGTACTCTATTGGTAACAGTTTTCGAATAGTTTTTGTTTTTTAGTTCCTTAGTGAATGTATTAACAAATATCCAGTAACTTTTTGAGAGGAATTCAAATGAGGTGCATCTATTCGGTTCAAACCAAAACTAATATTGAAGGATCTAGCGGTTTTAAATGTGGAAATGACTGGACGTTGACTTAGAACGTTATTTCAAAGCATAATTTTGAAATAAGTCTCAATTAATTTAAGTAGATTTTCCAAAGAACTTAATTAATCTTGTTTGATAAACAATCCGGTGAAATATCATTTTGTAAAAATAAAGAAGTAATTGAAAACTGATGGAAACTACATAATGTTATCTGAGTGTTGAGAGTTTTCGATTGCGTATCGATATGTTATGGATAAGCTACATTTGTGCGCATGAGAATTCTAATGTGACAGATGACAGATAGAAAAACAAAGCGTGCATGGAAACGGCTAGTCGTGAGTGGCCGATCGGAGGGAGGTCGACAAATGGCTAGTCGTTGATTGAAAAAGTTTATCATAAGTGCAATAAGTGAGATTTGGAGTACTTTAATAGATTCTCAAATAACTCGATTCTGAGGAAAAATAATTTTTTATTAGACACTTTGTGTAACAGTGCATATCCAGTAAAGGAATTGTGAATACTAGCATAGTATTATTTGCTTAATGCAGCGTAAGCAGCAATAGATATGCAGTTGTGTCGTCCTTAAACTTTAAGAAGCTGTCCCAAATTCTCTAGTTTGGAAAAAGAAATTTTTATTATGAAATTGTGGTTTGGAGTGATTGCCACCAGACCGTACTACTGAACTTGGTGAACAAACTGTAACATCTGAACCGTATCTAATTCCATTTTCTTAAAGAAACAGTCGTCTAGCGATAAATATTGCGCTTCGAAAGACATGAATATTTGTCTCTCCGTTTTGTTCAAATAAGTAAGAGTTTATGGTTAGAAAATATGACGCCCCAAACCAGTGAATATGATCAGATATCTGTGTTAGACATGATCAATCTCAATCCAAGACAAGAAACTCGAATTTGAGATTTACGTGTCATTTATATATGAATCTATATAGGGATATTTCTATAAAACGAGCATCGCTAGAGTAGATGTTTTGTTTCGTAGCTTTCATGCAATCAAAGAGATTAAGATATAAGATAATTCAAATGAAAGTTTTTTTGAATGATAATCATACTAAATTTTCTTTCAGAAAAGGGTCAGCGAATCCGTAGGATGAGCGCTATCTTGTTTCTAACTAAGCCGATCATTTTCTCCATTTCTAAAAAGTCGAAAATTTTTGTTGAGTTTTGAAGGATGAAATTATTTCAAATGGATATTCTAGAGCAACTTTGCGTTAACAATTGAGAAAACTGGCAAATGTGATTATTGATTTTGGTCACTGTGAGCAGTTTATTATAAAATTGATCTATCCCCCTGGCCAAAATAAGTGGTACACCTAGTTAATGACATTTAGTTATCTAAAGGATAGGATTTATATCTCATATTTATACCATAAATACTATGTGGCAGTACCTAACTATACATCATATAATTGGTCTTTAACTACAACAATTTGTTAAAAAATAAGACAATATCTTTTATGTGATTTTGTGTTTTTGTAAAGGCACTATTTCTCATTTTTATCTATATTATTTTTCTTTCTGCTTTCTCTCTGCTAATCAGGGATTATTCCTAGTTTAGGCATATGGTTTTATGTATTTTATTGAATATATTTTCATACAATAACAACAAGGTGTCGTTCCTGTCACGAGCTAACTAAACAATAATATCACTGATTAGCAGAGAGAAAGCAGAAAGAAAAATAATATAGATAAAAATGAGAAATAGTGCCTTTACAAAAACACAAAATCACATAAAAGATATTGTCTTATTTTTTAACAAATTGTTGTAGTTAAAGACCAATTATATGATGTATAGTTAGGTACTGCCACATAGTATTTATGGTATAAATATGAGATATAAATCCTATCCTTTAGATAACTAAATGTCATTAACTAGGTGTACCACTTATTTTGGCCAGGGGGATATAATGGAAGAAATGCTGGCTGATTTCATAGTCGTGGGAGGTGGTACTGCTGGGTGCATTTTAGCTGCAAGATTAGCCAAATATGGCTTTGAAACTTTGCTTTTGTCGAGTGGTTCAAATGATACAGCAAATTCATTGATGAGAGAAAAGTCTCGTTTTAAAGAACTCTTGCAAGCTTCTCATTTCAAACACCATCTCTTTCACACACCTTTACCAAATCTAAATAATCGAACGTTGGACCTAATTGTTTGGAATAGTCTAGGAGGTAATAGCCTGAACGGTGGTGGAATGGAACGAATGACGAAAAGTGAATGTGACTTACTTGTTAATGCTAGCGGCGATCAGTCATTTTGTTTAGAATATATGTCAATGTATTATAAAATGGTTGAGAATTTTACAACAACAGCATCATTTCCTGCCGATGGAATTCGCGGTCACAATGGTCCAATCCATATGACACATGCCAATGAGCCTGCATTTTTTGCGATATGGAAAAAGGTGGCTGATGAACTCGGTGAGACTTTTACGGACGATCTCGCAGGAAATATTGATTATGGTTTTTCATTCGAACCATCTTCGTTCGTTAACGGAATTAGAAGTTGGAGTGCATCCGATTACTTAATTCCTGCTATGAAACAATATTCAAATCTTACTGTCGTAACAGGTGCTACTGTAACCAAATTCAATGTGAATACAATAACTAAGCGCATTGACAATCTTCTATTCGTCTCTTCTAGTGGCTGCTTTCGTGCCGTTGCTCGAAAAGAATATATTTTGTCTGCTGGTACATTTTTTAGTCCTCATTTGCTTTTACTATCAGGTATAGGTGATCCTGAACTTCTCGATCAAAACAATATACCCATAAAGCATGCTTTGAAACAAGTTGGAAAGAATTTGACTGATAATGGTCTTCTCGTTATGGAATACGAAGTGAAAGGTTTGCCCATTGACCAGTGTATACCGGTTGCTTTGGTTAATCGCCAAGTGAAGACTACTAAAACTAACGCTGATTTGTTCTTTGTTCTAAAAATGAATAGTGTAACCGGACGTCTATATATATTTATCTTCAATAGTTCCCCAAAATCACCTACTGGTTCTGTTTCGCTGTACAATTCCAATCCACTGATAACACCAAAAATAACTTTGACTTATCTTGAAGATGAAAGAGATATTGAAGCGTTTATTGATGGCATCAATTACGTGAGGACAGTGATGTCCACAAATACTATAAAAGAAATTGCTGAAGTGACTGAAATTTTGCCGGGGATTCAAGAAACGGACTTAGAAACGTATATCCGTAATACATTGAAACCCGGCTGTCATTTTATTGGTACATGTTCAATGGGACGAGATGCACAAACATCAGTGGTTAATAAAGATTTTAAAGTACATGGCTTAAATAACCTTCGTATAGTAGACGCATCGATATTTCCAACCAGTTTTGCATCCAAAGCAGGTCCTTGTTTAACTGTTTATGCTTTAGCTGAAAAAGCTGCAGATGTTTTGAGACAGGAATATTCGTGACAATAAAAAAAACTTTTGAACTTACATTTTTGTTTATTTTATAAACATTATGGCACTCTGTTTTGAGAAGAGTTTTCAATATATCTGTCGACAACGCATATATTAGACTGTCTACTGATAGTTTGTATAAAAAGAGAAAAAAAAAGAGTAGTATAGTTTTAGCTTGTATAATGTCAAAAAATGCTCAAACAACAGTCAGAAATCGTTAAATTAGCACTTTGCTGATCTGTGTTCCATATTGACTAGGAAAACGTAAAAATGAGAAGAACTCGTACGTGTTGACAACTACAGTCGTGCAGTTCCTATTTTACCACCCTCAAAATGAGAGCATCACGAAAATGTAAAGAGTCAAGTTATTTTGGTTACTTTTTTGTAACTTTTCTGTTTATGTTTCTGAAGAACGTGAAAAAAAAGTTTTTTACGATTTGAAATCTAGTTCTCAGTTTTTCGCACACAATCTAAAACAGATTAAATATAAACAAAAAAAAATAACGCATCTAATCTAGACCAATCAACGACAAAAGAGCGTCGAAATCAACTCTTCTACTTTATACGATATCATCTCACAGTAAAGAATTTGATGCTTTAGTAAGCAAAAATCTAACTTTAAACCTACTTCCAAGTAAATGTCTCTTTGCATTTCAAAGGTATTAGAACAAAAATATTAGCTTTTATCAAACTTAAAGAATTCGATGTCATTAAAAGGGCACTTTGCAAAAACGCACGTTCATTTGATATCGCTATGCCAGAAATACATATCTGTTATTGATTTTTTTAATACGAGAATTGGTCTATATCAGAGGAGGAATGCACACCTAACTTTCTGATGAGGAATAGATAATGTGAAACGAGTAACGAAGTATTGTGGTGATCAAAATACTATTTCATAACAGCTATAATATATCGTGATAAATATATGATACGTCGATTCAATGTGAAGTTTTCCTTTTAATTTATTATACATACATATACATCTTTCAAACATGAGTCGAAATCAAATTGCAGGAAACAACAAAGATATCGGAGAATACACGCAAGCTATTATTTATGGTCATGTATATACAGCGTGGTCCATCAGTCACCAGGTAGTCTTTGATTGCGAATAGTTTTTAATAGGAAAAAGATAGAGAGCTGCCGTTTTCACAATTTGAAAGAACAACACTTGGAACATTGATCTATATGAAATTCATCAGGATGAAAGATGCTTTGTTATAGAGAACTATGGGTTCACTTCTTTTCGATGCATATTTTCGTCAATTTTCACAATAATCTCAACTCAAATTGTGTTAAAATGTAGCTTAAATCACATTTCTTTTTACCATAAAATCATTATGTTTTCGACTTATTATCGAGCTCTTTTACAACGCGGACTATCAAGGTAACTTTTACAGTTTTATACTAAAAAAAATGCGATTTAAGCTACATTATGACATAATTTGAGTTGAGATTATTATGAAAATTGACGAAAATATGCATCGAAAAGAAGTGAACCCATAGTTCTCTATAACAAAGCATCTTTCATCCTGATGAATTTCATATAGATCAATGTTCCAAGTGTTGCTCTTTCAAATGGTGAAAACGGCAGCTCTCTATCTTGTTCCTATTAAAAACTATTTGCAATCAAAGACTACCTGGTGACTGATGAACCACCCTGTATATTGAAAATTTTTAAAACTTTTTTTGTAAAGGAAAATTTACACAGAACTACTACAAATAGTCGAATTAATTGAAGAAAAATAACACAATGTTTTCCAAGACACATAAAAGAAAACAAAACTTGTGTATTTCGATTCAAAGTAATGCTTCTCCATATCAGTATCGAAGGTCGCTAGAATAAATAGAACCTCAATGTATTCATCTATAATTTAAACAACAATTGTATATAAAACTATTGAAATAGCAAATATATAGGAAAAAAATTTTACTAAATCGCATTCAGAATGTTTTGTACACTTACTTAAGACTTACACAAATTATCATAAGATTCTTCTCGGTCTAATAAACACAACAACCATTATTAAAACGAAACGTTTACAACAAAAAATATTAATTTTCTACTTAAACTCGTAGAACACAATAAACTTCTCCATAACATTTATTAAACGGGTCCCACAAAAAAAATTGATTCAATTCATCAAAAAAAACCCATGTATAAAACTAAAAAACTATTCAATTCATTTATAAAACTGCATTGCTCGCGTGTCTATCTTCTTACGAACAATCATACTCGTTCCTTCAATGATGCGTTCTTTTTGACCTTTTCTTTAATATGCTGTTTTAGACTAAAATCGATTTGATTCCTCCAGAGGTCCAAAGTGGTGAGTGTCTGTGTAAAACAGTCAGTATATAGGTGAACAAGAAGAATATTGATATGATTCATATTACTTTGTTTTGTTCTAAAGCTTTGGCTAAATGTTGTGCCCCTTCCTCACCAATTTGGTTGCACTCGAGGACCAATGTGGTGAGTGTCTGTGTAAAACAGTGAGTACACAGGTGATTAAGAAGAAGATTGATTTGATTTATATTACTTTGTTTTGTTCTAAAGCATTGGCTAAATGTTGTGCTCCTTGTGGGCCTATTCCATTGTATGACAGGTTCAATGTAGTGAGTGTCTATGTAAAACGGTGAGTGCACAAATGAATAAGAAGAAGATTGAAATGGTTCATATTACTTTGTTTTGTTCTAAAGCATTGGCTAAATGTTGTGCTCCTTCATCACCAATTTTATTGTAGCAGAGGTCTAATGTGGTGAGTGTCTGTGTAAAACAGTGAGTGCATAGGGGAACAAGAAGAATATTGATATGATTTATATTACTTCGTTTTGTTGTAAAGCATTGGCTAAATGTTGTGCTCCTTCAGCACCAATTTTATTGATCGCGATATCCAATGTGGTGAGTGTCTGTCAAAAACAGCAAATCCATCGATGAATAAGCAGAATGTTGATATGATTCATATTACTTTGTTTTGCTTTAAAGCATTGGCTAAATGTTGTGCTCCTTCGCCATCAATTTTATTTCTCGCGATATCCAATGTGGTGAGTGTCTGTGTAAAACAGTGAGTGTATAGGCGAACAAGAAGAATATTGATATGATTTATATTACTTTGTTTTGTTGTAAAGCATTGGCTAAATGTTGTGCTCCTTCAGCACCAATTTGGTTGTACCCAAGGACCAATGTGGTGAGTGTCTGTGTAAAACAATGAGTGCATAGATGAATAAGAAGAAGATTGATAAGATTCATATGACTTCATTTTGTTCTAAAACTACAGCTAAACGTTGTACTGCCTGTGGACCATTTTCATTGCCTCCGAGATGCAATGTGCTGAATGACTGTGAAAAGCAGTATTCAATTATACATTAATAAAATATTTGATGAGTAAGATTTCAGTTGGACTGAAGTTGCCAGAAAATTAAGGAGATAATGTAAAGGTATATTTGTCAATGTAGTGCTAGGAATAGGAAACCCATCTATAACAATACGGAGTCATATTTGCTTTTCGGTATTAGTGGAATTGAAGTATCCGATCTTAACTATTGGTGAAAATGAGTTACAGAGAGATAATAGAAATCGGCCGAGTATACAGTGAGGTTTTTATCGCCGAATATTTTAGACCGGTTTTGAAAGAATGAAAATGTGGGAAAGAAGCTTAGACGTTAAAATTTTCAGAAATCGTGTATTTGTAAAGCAGAACATTTTTTCTTATTAGAGTACCCGCGACAATACTACTGGGAAAATAAGATTTTTTCACGAATTGGACAGGATTATTAGAAAAATTTTATGATTTAGATCGCGTGGTTCGCAATTCTCTCATTTTAACGTTTATGAGAACTCAGGGACTTTGAAGATGATAATGGTTAAACTAATTTAGAAGTCAGGCTATTTGAGACGATAACTTATATAATATAATAAAATAAACGATGTTTTTAGCCTGATTATTCTGATTATTTACGGTCAGTATTTTACAGTTTGACAACTACATGAAACGATATCAGATGAGACTATGCGGGAAATGCACAGTACCCAAAACATGTAATGATTAACATTCTAGATTAAAAATACCAATCCATTTAAGCTTGTAAAATTGACCAATAGAAAATTGAAGGCTACGTAGCATTTTTGATTAATGAATGATAATCAACATTAATTGAAAAATTCGAAAGAATATACTGTGTGTTTAATTTAGCAAACTGTTCCACTTCAATCTGATTTTAGTTATATTGTTGTTGGAAATAGTCAAAGTCATCATATTAATCATAATTTAGTATAATATCATAGAGATGTTTCAACTCCATTTTAGAGTAAAAGTTCTTAAGAAAAATATTATTTTGAATATATATCGAATCAAGTTGCTTTGACATAGTCAAGCAAAACGCCCGTGAAAGAAATCTTTAGCCTATTGAGAATAATCAAAGTGCCTAATTTTATAATCTTCAAGTTTTGCTTCAGTTTATAATAGTTGCTTACACAGTAGAGTATGAATAGTATGATGAGTCGTTTCTACAAACTAATGTCAGCAAAAGAGAATACATTTAAATTATTATAAATCATTTCATACATGATATTTTTTGCTTTTTTCACCATTAAGAAAAGTAAATTTAATAGTTTCAAGTAGAGTCCGGCGGGATCGGGTTTTTTCATCCCGATCCCGACCGCATCTGATTTAACAGAAACCCGTCCCGATCCCGGTCCCGACAAAATATTTTTTCGGGATTTTCAATGGCGTTACCATTTTCTGTGAATACAAATCATTCAGACTAAAAATCTGATCCAAGTATCTTGTCGGGATTCGTAGTCCCGATCCCGTTTTTAACAGGGATTCTCGCCCTGATCCCGTAAAATCGGGAGAATTTCGGGATTTGGATCCCGTCGGGAACGGGATCGGGATCGGGTTCGGGAAAAATTTAGGGATCGGGATCGGGTTCGGGAAAAATTTAGGGATCGGGACAGTCCCGCCGGACTCTAGTTTCAAGAAGTGTCTTGATTCTGTTTTGGATTTCCTAAGATATCTTAGAGTTTTATAAGCTCACGAAATTTCCCACAATACTTGTATATATCTTTCTGACAAGGGAACTGATTCAAATGATTAATCGTTTTTGAGCTCAGACTTTATGGATAACGTGGTCCCCAGTGAGATATGAAAAGCCTCAAAAGGACATATTCTCATAGGACTTCTTTTTGGAGTTATAGACATTTTACTAAAATTTTACTGTATAGTATGGCGTATAGTAAAAAATTGAAGCATTATATTTTGACCTAAAACTTTGCCCATAGAGTGATCTACTAATGGGTAGAGTATCCTGAAAATTTTAGCTCTGAAGAATGTTTTCTTCATAAAATATTCAGCCTCCTAAAATTCATCCATATTCCAAAAAATTTCCTGACCTTTTAGCCTTTAACAACCGGTTGGCTACGGGTTCATTTTTCAGATAAAATTTTACACACAACGTTGCAAATGCTGCCATCCATATATATGTATTCTTAAAGGTTTTGTGAAGTATGAAAATCTGTAAAAGAATCACTGAGGCATAAGCTTACATCATATTTCGTACATTGATAACGTGAGAGCACATCTTTTTTTTCGGACATCTCACAGTATTGCTGTTGACAACGCATTTTCTTTTAAGTGGTAACTGTGTGTGTAGCTGGAATTAGAAAGAGAAAGTGTTTTACAATTAACATATGAACACATCACCACATGGTTATCGTGTTATTAAATCAGATGTAATATACTAACAATAATGGAGAAAACGTGAAAGACAACAGACTTGCTGATTTCTTGCACAAATATTCCCACCACAATCAAGTATCATAAATGATACTTCCGTAGCCAACCGGTTAATATATTAGGAAGAGAATGTTTTCCAGAGCTGAAATTTTCAGGATACTCTACCCATTAGCAGGTCATTCTATGGGCAAAGTTTTAGGTCAAAATACAATACTTCGATTTTTTGCTATACACCACACTATACAGTAAAATTTTAGTAAAATGTCTTTAACTCCAAAAAGAAGTCCTATGGAAATATGTCCTTTTGAGGTTTTTCATACCTCACTGGACGCCACCTTATCCATAGAGTCTGAGCTGAAAAACGATTAATCAGTTGCGTTTATTCTCTCGTGAATTCGTTTCATCGATAGAAAACAATTAAGTATACGACAATCTCCAATGAAATCTATCTGTTGGAATCAGGAATAGAAAGTTTGAAGGAAAATAATGTATTGGGACGAAAAAAAAAAAAATTATTTGAAAGATAATAAATATATAATTTTATCATAGAAATAAAGATTACCTGGTATCGATGGTATGTGTCTGTAATGACATTCAGTCTGGTACAGACAATGCGACACGACAGTAAAATTGTGAGTTGATCGAGATGGTCGAGAATTCTATAAATCAACTCGACTGGTAGCGTTTGAAATGATAAATTCATTTTTTTCGACATTGATGTTGCTTTTTTCGAATTGTGTGTGTGTGCTGTTTAAAAGAATTTGTTTCTTTTTAAATTTTCTTTTGTATACGTTGTATTATAAAATTTACTTTGATGGTGCAATTTTTTTTCTCCATATCTAGAAATGCAAATATGTTAGAGAGATAGTGAAATTTAAGGCTTGATAAGAAAAAATTACATATTGCGTTCGTGTTATATTTCATACAAAGTAACGAGTTGCTTGCATGTTAATTTCTCATTTTTCTTCAGCAATTATGCGAATGTAACTCGAATATTTTTTTTGGCTTAAACCCATCACAAATTTATTAAGAGAAAAATCAAATGAACGCCTTTGAAGACAGTGAAAAACTAAAAGGCAAATATTATTAATATAGATGTCAGTTAAAAAAAAGATAATATTACTGTTTGAGTTCAATCTTTGAATTTCTTGTCAAACATAATGTTGTCATTTTTGAATAATATTAATATTTATAAAAGGGTTAATACTTAAAAGAATAATGATCATATTGAGTAATATGACAAGGGTATTGTAGAACGGATATTATTAAAGAAAAGTTCTGACAAATATTCCTTTTACTGGAAGGAGGGTATACACAGAGTGAGTTAAGTACGTTCGTTCTTAGACTGTATGTTTATTATAATTTTCTATAAAGCTTGACCAAAGATAATCGAGATCGAGGAACTCGAATCTGATGTCAGTTTTTTTGGTGAACCGTGTTTTAAAGTGTTTTTCGATTTTTCGTTTACGAGAAAATCAACTGTGTTGTTAGAATTTGGCGAATGATTATGAGCGGTGAAGAATGTCAGTCTTCAATTAGCTTTTCCGAATCCATTGTGATTCTGCGTCGGTCTTTTACCCTTCAATGCTGAAAAGAAACGCTTTCATATATTTTTTTCAAACAACAAAATGTTATTGGTTTTGAACACAGAATGAAAGTCAACTCATTTATTGGCTTCGAAAACAAATAAAAAATTAAAGATATAGTAAGAGTGTCAATAGAAACAGCTAGACATTTATTTGGAGAGTTAGTTCAAAGATGAGATTTGAAGGAACTTAATTAATACCTTTTTAAGAATGAGTCCGGCCAATTATCAGTTCCTGAAAATGAAGGAAAGAATAAAATTTGTGCTGCAGACCACGCTGTTTCAAATTTCTGGTTACACCACTACGTTGTGGTCTACTGAAACGAGCTAGCATTTAACAAAAACAGTTCTTATCCAAATTTTATTATTACGATATTAGTTCAGAAGTGATCAAATAGGCTAGAAAGATAGAGCATTTTTTTCTCTATCATTCCATGTAAAAAGGAACTTTTATCAAGTTTAGTATGTGGTACTAAAATGTCGTTGCCACCACTTTTGGATGCCTCTATGCATTTTGAGGATAACGATGTGTATGTAATTGGAACTCGATTGGAAACAGAATGGCAACAGTACAAGAGGCATATGGATTATTTGATTGAAGAAATGAATGATAATAAATGCTGCTCAAGGAATAAGACTTTTTGATTTGAGTAGAATAAAACATCTATGATGACAAAAGAATAGTCTGAAGGTAAGAATGATAATCAATACGATGTGTCTAATTGAGAATGAATACAATATAAAGATGAACATCAATTTTTTTGAATAATGCCTTTTCTTTTTTACACTGAGAAACTAGTATACGCTAACAACAGATGAAATAATTCAGCTCCATTTTTCTCTTCTTGTGAGAAAGTTAATAAATAAATCATAGAATTTTATGTGTCCTCACAACGAATGAGGAACACATTTCATATTTAAAAACATATGAACAGGTAGCAAGTTTACTTAAGATACGAGTTAAAATGCTCGAAATAGAAGAAATATATAACCAATGGCTTCAGACGTCTGGAAAAAATCAACTGACATCCTAGATACTTCTGCTTTTTTAATAAAGTGTCTGCCAGTAGAATATATGAGCATAATCACTATTATATTTAATAAATGTTTCTCAAAGAGTGAATTCTTAGAAGCCGGTAAGGTAGCCAAGATTATTTGTTTGTTAAAAGAATGTGTTTATTCATCCATAAATCGTTTACGTCCTATCTCATTACTACCAAACTTAAGTAAAATGTTTGAACGATGTATACGTACAGAAATACTGAAGTGGTGTGAATCAAAGGTATATATGTTGACGAGCAATCAGGTTTCACACCAAATAGACGCCTGCATACTCGAATTCTCACAATTTGCGAGGATATACGACTAACAATAGCAGCATCTAATCGTCCCGCACTAGGAATATTCATAGATTTTATGACTTCATTTACCAAAATATGGCATCCAGCTCTTATTGCAAATTTATTAGAACTAAATATGCCACTTAATCTTGTACGTTTAATATATGAATGGTTGCAAAGACGATCGATGAACATACAATACGGTGAAGCTATATCTAGAAACATAAGTATTAACGTAGGGACACCAAAGGGACTGGTACTGGCGGCAACCTTATTTAGATTACATTTGCACTTTTGCCCCAAAATGTTTTTGCGATTCAGCATACATTTATTCACCGATGATCTGACCATATTAAAGAAGGTTGTAATACAGCTAGAAGAATACGCTAACGCTTGAAAAGTTTTCTAAAGTTATTATATTACCAGTAAATGTAAGTAAAACAAAAATTTTACTCTTTCATAGTGCTGTTGCCCCAGAATATCCAAAAATATTATTTCAGGATCAAAAAATGGAATTTGTATCTATGTTTAAATATTTAAGAATTGAATTAAGGAGTAAACTAGGCTCGGGAATTTATATTCAAACTCATATAGCGAACATTATATAATCCCAGAAATAATTTTAAAACTCGTCGATTAATTTTTCTTACTTTTGCTTTTCTCCATTTTATATAGATGGTCATTCTATGATTTTTTTTAACAGAAAAACAAAAAACCTCTGATCTTAGAATAGGTAATATAGATATACTATTCTACTGTATGGAAGGTATATCATTTAAAAACTGACGTACAAATTCGTCTTATTATTGCAATCTTTTTATTATTTCTATTTCTCAAAATCGAAACAATGCGTACGACCTTTTTTTTTCTATACATCGATTGTTGCAAATGAAAATATAGGACAAGAAGTCAAGCAGCAATCAACTGACGTAAGACTAGGTCATAATGTTATTGATATATTTATTTTAACTTTAAAAAATGTGATATTAAAAAAAAAGAAATTTTATGCCTCGTGATAAAATAACAATGTTGTTCGTGATAAATTGTTAGTTGATAAAAAACAATAAATACGGAAACAGAAAAGATAACTAATGGCACGTATATAACTATACTATCGGAAGACAACAATGTATATGTTTTATTTTTCTACTTAAATAAAACTAGGCTTTTTTTTAATAAATTTTTTGCATTTGTATTAGAAAATAACAATGAAATTAGAGTCGTTAGCTAATGAATTATTATTTGATATATTTGATTATCTTAGTAGAGGTCATATATTACGATCTTTTCAATCTCTTAATTCACGTTTTAATCAACTCATATCTACTTATCTACAACTAACTCGTTGTCTTGATCTTCGTTCTATGTCATTCAATGATTCCGATATATTTTTTCACTTTGAACTATCAAACATAGTTAATCGGATAACTTCTATCATTGTTTCAAATGGTAATGATACTCCATTTGAAATCGAATATTTTCGTTGTAATAATTTTCATTTTCGTCATTTTATTAATTTACAATCACTTTCATTATATAATATTCATTCACAAATGATAATGAAAGAAATATCTCTTGAATGGGATTATCTTCCTTATCTCATTTATATTAAATTAATTGATTGTTGTTTACCTTCAAATGATAATGATAATCAAAGTCTAATTGATAAAATATGGAATATGACAAAATTAAGAAATTTTTATATTAGTCCAAGATTTTGTCGAGAAAATCAACAGATTTGTCCATCAGTAAATTCATCATCTATTAAATATTTATCTATTGAAAATTTCAATTGCGATAGAAATTTGTTATCTAATATGTTGCATTATACATCTCATCTTCGATGTCTACATATTTATTCATATTTTGGAAGTGAAATTACATCTATGCCACTTCTTCCTTTACTAGTTACATTAAAAGTCGATCAAAGATGTTCATCAATTTCTTCTAACAGAAGTCAAACAGATAAATTAGAGATGTTTTTACAGAAATTACCTAATTTATGTAACTTAACAGTTAAATCATTATCTATGTTTATGGATGGATATCGATGGGAAAATATTATAAATAATTATTTGTCTAAACTAAAAATATTTCAATGTACAATGGCCATTGATATCAATGGGCTAGGGAACTTAAAAAAGTCAGTAAATGACCTTCTATGTTCATTTCATAATGAGTTTTGGCTTGAAAAAACTCAATGGTTTATTCGATGTCATTTGCAATCAAATAATCAAGGTGGATATTACATTTTATATTATACTTTACCTTACTGTTTAATTTCTTCAATTTCTCTAAATGATTATTTCTGGTCTGGATCAACGCGTCCTTCCGAACATGACTACTGGATGTCTGAATCTGTTTATGATTCTTTTGTAAAAATCCACTCCTCAATAGAATTCTCAAATTCAGATAATTTAGTTATAATTAACTGTTGCGAAAGAATTATGAATATGTTTCGATTAAGTTTGAAAAAATCATCATTGAATCCTTCTTCAGTTATTGCACGTAAGATTTCAAATTTAACCAATACTTCTGAACTTTATCTCAACCTTCCATTCGGCGAACATATTTCCAAATTCATTCCACAACTCGATCAATTGACTCTACTTTATGTTCATCTGACTACTGACTATACTAATCAATCTGATTTA
Source organism: Macrotrachela quadricornifera (assembly GCA_022393335.1). Taxonomy (NCBI): domain Eukaryota; kingdom Metazoa; phylum Rotifera; class Eurotatoria; order Philodinida; family Philodinidae; genus Macrotrachela; species Macrotrachela quadricornifera. Next base: position 1,212,349 of record JAJEKB010021302.1, on the reverse strand, counting down.
AGAATTTTACTCAATCAAGCACCTAATCTATGTTCATTGGCCGTCAATTGTTCGACAAAAATAGCTTTCAAATATTTTCTAGCTGATATAAAACATCTTTCAATTGATAAAATTAGTTTGCCTAAAATTATATCACTTGCTAATGGGATATTTTACAATCTCGGACAATGTATTGCATTCAGTCATTCACCATTGGGCAAACAATGTCAAGTACTTACCATTGGAGTTCAAAATCAAGAATGTATAATCAAGCTTGTTAATAAAATGAGTAATCTTCGATTTTTAATGGTTGAAAGTTACGAAGAAGGCTACAGCTTTGCTGTATCAGCACAAAAAAAACGTTATAATCTTATCGCATGGTTGAAGTCTACTTTACCAACTACAATTAGAATAGAAGATCATGATTGCTGTGAAAAATTTGTTAAGATATGGATTCGTTAACTACAGAGGATTAGTAAACTATGATGTTCTCTTTACAAGTTCAGTTATAAATGATCTTCAAAATATTTTATATCAAATTAAAGCATATCTTTCATTATTTTTAACACTTTACAGGTTTCGAAATATACATATCTAATGCAGTTTTCCACACTGCATCTATTTCATAGAAAAATTTCGTGTTTTTTCCTCATATAAAGAACAGATCTGTATAACGTCCTCTTAAAAATGTATAATTATTTCAATGTTGTCAAAGAAGTTGGAGAATGGCCATACATATATTATTATCATCTTCTTTATCTTTTGTTCTATATTACACATTGTTGAAAATGAATACAAAGAGGAAAAGATTTTTTTATCATGTTTTTTACAATGCATATCGATCAAAATGCATTTGAAGCGATGAAAAGTAAAAAGAAAAAATTTGTCGAGTCAGAGTTTAGAATATGCCAAAGTTATATGTTGTCATTCAGGCAAACGCAATAACTTCTCTTTTTCAATAGCTTTGGTCTGAATTAATGTGTTATGTATATGCATTGAGATTCGAGACTTAGTGAGTAGCGGCGTAACCAGGATTATGACGGTGGTTGGGCGCCGCCCAACCATGCCCGACCTTGGTTACGCCACTATTAGTGAGTGATCGAGCTGTTACTGAAGTGAAATCGAGGGAGAAACAGCTGGCTCCAGTCCCTTGAAGTCAAGTGAAGTCAAATTGAGTCATGCAAAGTCAGCCAGATTCACGGAGTACCACGTAAAGTCATAGAATCTACTGCTTCTGTCTTAATTAATCTCGACTATAATATAAGCGTTCAGCTTTCGGAAGTAATTTCCAGAGAGAGAGACTGCAGACTTCTGTCTGATGGAGCCATAGAATCAGCTGTTTTCTCCTTGAGTAAAATAGACTGATGCGTCAGTTGTCTTTATGTATGGTCAAATTTAGATTCTTGAGATGCTTTCACGTTTGAAAATATATGTTAGTTGTTTGTCTAATTCAACCGATGATTAATTGATCCCTTGTATGAGCTCTAAATATGTGTTGTCTCTGACATGATTAGCAAATCTATTTTTCCTTATTTGTACATAGGGCATTACAAAAGTTTTTTCACTCGGCTCTTCTAAAAGCTTCAGTTTGTATTGAAGTATTCTGTAATATCGCTTAGACATATTTAGGAATATATGCAGAATTTCAGAGTTCTAAGTCTTGTACTTTGTTCTAATTTATCCTATATTTTACGTGAGCAACATACGACTTTCTATACGCTACATAAATGATGACTTATAATATATGACAGAACTTTGAACTCTATATTTTTATTCTTACAAACTTTTTATGAAAATAAAAAGAAAATATACCAGAAGATACAGCGTGAAAAGCTCTACAGCCTACAATATGAAGTTTATGCCGATTGTATATTTTTTCTTTCAAAATTAACAGTATTCTAAGTGACCAACTCTCGACGCTGCGATAGATAGTTCAGAGAATTTTGATTTTACTTTCAAAATAAAAAAGACACAATTTAAATAAAACTGTTGTGTGTAAATTATAGAGTTTTTTGAGCTGCATCTTGCCACATATTCGCTGTTTTTATAAAAATGTATTGGAAGATAAAAAGAAGAAATACGGAAAAGGACGTCTTCGTTCGTGTAGAATTTTGACATTCTAGAAGATTTCTCTCTCACAATTTTGCCTTTTCTTAATCACAAAAGTTGAATACATAATACAAAGTGTTCTTTATAAATTGTAGAATTTTTCATGCTGCGTCTTCTAGTATATTTTGTTTTTGTTTAAACAAAATGTGTCAAGCGATAAATAAGAAAAAAAACATGCTCATCACATACAAAAAAGAAATACTGTTCGGAGCGTCGAATTTTGATCGTTAAGAATTTTGTCAATTTTCACGGTGAATAAATGGGACTGTAAAATAAGATGTCTTATGTAATTTGTAGAGCTTTTCACACTACATCTTCCGACATATTTTGTTCTTTGTCTAATATAGGATATCAGCCAAATCAAAGATGAAATAGGAAAAAACGGATTCATCTTTTATCAAAAAAATATTGTTGTCGCAGCGTCGAAATTGGATTGTTCAAAAGTTTATCGCTTTTTTAACACAGAAAATGCAACTGTAAAATTAGTTGCTCTATGTAAATTGTAGAGCTTTTTACACTGTATCTTCTGAAATATTTTGATTTTTTAATAAATCATATTTAAGAGTCGAAAAGCGAAATGCAAAGTTTTTCAATTGATGATAATTCATCCATTAGCAGATTGCGTGAAACTCAAATAAAATCAATGACGGACCACAACGAGCTACAAGACTTAGGAGTCTGAAACTTTGTACATAATCCTAACTATGTATGAACATTATAACAAAAACTTAAACTCAACCTCTAAGCTTTGGAAGACCCAGGCAAAAAAACTTACCCCACTCTCACCCTCTATTGGAGGTAACTGATAAAAATATGAAAGTTTTATTAGAGAATAAGAATATTTTTATATTACCGAACCAATGAAATATTCAGTGTATATAATGCCCAACGCAACCCCAAAATTCTAGCTCGAACCAGAACTCGAATCCCAAGACCGAACTCCAGCCAAACCCGAACCCGAACTCACTCAACCCTCAGCTTCGGCATCGGTGCATATCTACACACCATCAAAAAAGAAGATTTTAACGAAACGCATCATGACAGCTTAGACGCACACCCTCGCCCTCAAATTTTGAATTTCAAAGCGATCTTAGAAAGTTTCGAAGCATTCGAAAGTATTTCAATACAGACTGTCACAAAATGTTCTGAAACTTTCTAAGATCGCTTTGAAATTCAGAACTTCTGTGGAGAAAACTGTCTAATTTCGCAAATTTTCAGAATATTCTTGAGATATTTCGGCTTCAGTCTGCAAAAGGCAGATAAAAAGACAAACTATGTTTTAGTATTGTTAGAGGTTGATATATATCATCCTCTTTTCTTTCATGCATATATTCTCTTTCTGTTCTCTTCACATATGGATTTTTCCTGTCTTTGTTTGCATTCTTTGCATCAGGATGTTCCCACGTTTGTTCATCTTTGTTCGCGAGTGCTATAAATAGCGCTGATTTGTTTGTAATAAATACCTCACTATTTCTTATCTCATCATCTGAGTTAGTCACGTAGAGCAATCCAATCTTTTAATAGGATCACACGCTCACAAGTATGAAGATATGAGTTCAAAATAAACTATAAACTATCGAAATTTGATAGACCAAAAGCTAGTTTTTTTTCCTGAATTTTGTATTTATACGGTTGGGCTGTCATTCGGCAACATTCCTATTTTTTATTGTCCCAGTTTATTCCATAACTCGAGTTGGTGTTACAGGGGATCACATATCCAACAAGAAAAATTTATCACTAAATGCTTTTCAAATTGAATATTTAGACACGAAGAAAAAATTTATTTTCATTCGTATGCTTCTTTGGGATATCCTAAATTAAGTTCCCTATCTCCTCACTAAGAGGTTTTATTGTTTGTATGAATGCATGAACTTACGCAGAAATATATTAGTTTAATTATCAATGTGTCTAAAACATTATGAAGCATTAACTTAAACTAATCTGACAGAAATATTGACTCTTTGCTGTGAAATGGCAACATCCGGCCGAAAATGATTAAAGTGCGTACTGCACTTAATATTCAAGTAAGAATTATTTACAAGGAACTACACTTTGTTTTTGGTGATCAAGCTCCAGCATATAGGACAGTAGAAGGGTGGTTGCAATTGTTTCGTGAAAGTCGAGAAGATATCGAGGACGAAGTACGGTCTGGTAGATCCATTACCGTCGCAACGTTTGAACATTTTGAACAAGTTCGTAGTCTTCCTAACGATGATCCTCTTGTTACAATAGAAGAGATGGAAATGTAAACTGGTCTCAGCCATGGAACGATTCACCGAATAATCACCGATCATCTGCATCTGAGAAAAATGACTGCTCGTAAGATACTTAAACAGTTGACTGGTTCACAACTAAGTGAAAGAGTTTAAATATGCAAAGAAAATTCAGCAAAATTCGAATCAGGTGCGTGGCGGTTGTGATATTATAATAAGTGATGAGTCATGGTTCTATCATAAACAAATTGGTCGAAAATTGTCAAATGCTGCTTGGGTTTCAAAAGATGATCCTCTACCTACAGTAGTACGACAATGTTGTTTCGCTCCACAAGCCTTATGTAGTATCTGTTTCAAGTCAACTGGTTCTGTTTTAATTCATCGTATGAAAAGAGGCCAAAATGTCGGTCATCAATATTATATCGAGAACTGTTTGGAACCTCTCATTAATAACATCAAGAAACAGCGTCCGACATGTGGTGTCCAAGATATTAAAATTCATTACGATTATGAATGACCACATGCTCACAAAGAATTGTCTAATTATCTTAAATCTGAAGGCATTACAATAATAAGACATCCACCTAATTCTTTAGATTTGGCATCATGTGATTTTTAGTTATTTGATCTCATTAAAAAAAATCTCACCAATCAAAGCGATTCTGAATCATTGTACCGTGCTGTATGCGACTTCATGAACTCCTTAAATAAAGAAGAATATAGAAAAACATTCGAAAAATAGATTCAGCGAATGCAGTTATATGTGGATAAAAGCGACAATTACTTCGAACATTTAATAAAATGAGAGTCTCGTGAATCTCACATTTCTTTCTTGTTCTAAGGTTGTTAAAGTTCGCATATCTTAATGTGTAAAGACGTCTAGGCATTGAGCGAGATGAAAATAAAAATAAAAAAAAAGAGAGAGAAGAAGAACAAATAGAATAACAATAAGATAACACACATCGAACATAAGATACCACCTTGTAACAGCCAGACGACATGCTACTAAACTGAATTTTCTCGAAAGTTTATTATTATGATATTAGTTTCAGCGTGATATAATAGTACAGGAAAATGGAGCTTTATTTTCTCTATCACTCTATATAGGGAAAAAGTCGCTCGAAGCTTTTTATAATAAATTAGGATATCTCCGCCACTGCTTTTGGACTGACCTAAGTAGAAGGTACACCACTGAAGTTGCTGATCTATGTTGTAAAACCTCTCAGGACTTCACAAATTCTCCGCGTTCATATAATCTGTGGTTATAGCCTTAATGGAAATACCACACACAATGATAGAGCTCAATGGATTACAGACAGCACCCATTATTGGCTCTTGAAAAATGTCCGGTAACATTTTTAGATATATCGTAGTTGTCATGAATGCAGATCTACGCTGTTGATAATAGTTGCAGCATCATAGTCAGTTAGCGCGCAAGTGACACGTACAATCTCGTATCCAACAAAAGACTATTCGTGCTAATTTTAAGTGCTTTTTGGGAAATCACAATCATACCTCAAGTAATCCCTGGAAACTTACATATAATATTGCTGTTTAACGTACAGATACCATCATGAAATAGTCTCTAGCACATTAAAAAGATTAATCGCATCCGTTCTAACTCAATATATTACAGTGACATTTATTTTGGCGGTCCTCATGTGTAAGAAATCAGTTGTAGACAAAAATAAGATGAATAGATACTGACCAGAATTCGAAGCTCCAATATTCAAGTACATATATCTAGTATCGACTCTAAACCCAAACTCTAACTCAATACCTAAACTCCCAAATAGTTTGAGTTTCAGTTTTGGTTTGATACATGTCTAAACAAAAAATAATAACAATAAAAGCTGTTCGCATCGTGTTCTCTCAAAATTCTTCCTCAAGTAGCAGTCACTTTAAGATAAAATTAAAGCGCATTGTACTGTGAAATGAATTTAATTTTATTCTAATAAATAAGAAAAGAAAATATCAAGCGAAGAGATATTTTCCTGTCTAAATATAAAAGCAATCAATTACTTGGAAGAAGAAAAAATATTTGGTTAAGGCTATGTAGGAGGTTAAACAAGTTTGCTCCAATCAATCGATTCAGTGAAAGTTTGCATCTGTTGTTGATGAACGAGTGACTCCTTTCTCAGATCGGATAATTGTGCGATAAATTTCGTCTGGTTTTCTTGGGTTAGGCTCTTATCTTTAATACACCAGGCGGCATAATTTTGATATTTCTCCAAATGAGCTTTTAAATCAGTAAAAAGTGACTTGAAGGTTGACTTCATTTCTGAAATAGTTCGTTCGACAATATCTTTTTCAATGTATTGCATATTCGCTTTTAGACTTGTCAGACATTTTTCTTGGAGTTTGGAACGTGATAAAAACCAAGTTTTACGATCCTCATTATGTTCATTTGTTAGTAATCGCCTGATGAATCCGTAAGAACGTTCTTTTTCATAACCAATATCATTTAAGTCGATATGAATATCCCCGATTTTGGATTCGAGACGCTGTGGAACGGCTGGATCAATATTAAAAGTCTTACGTAATCCTTCATTGGCTCGTTGAATAATCTGCAATGTGCGTTGACTCAACTGGGAAGTAAATTTTGTACATGTTTCATTACATGTCGCGGTAACTTCTTTTTGAACCATCACATAAATCATTTGAGATAAATTATTGAGCAGATCAGTAATACCTTCGATAAATTCCTTGGCTTTCTCACCATCTTCAAAATTGACTTCGCTAGTGTCATTTTGAAAATACTCTAATAAATATGGCGTACTTTTATAACCACATATAAAACCAACAATCGTTCCAACAACGGCAGAAATGGCGCCTGAAGCAGTGTAGCCACCAATACCACCAGTAGCTCCAAGAGTGGTCGTCAATACTGCACCCAAAACCAACTGATTCTTGGTCTCACGATCCTGCCGTTCTCTTTCAGCAGAATCGAACCAAAGCTTATTCATTGGATTGAAGATCTCTTGTACACCAGCTTCGTATTCCTCAATGGCTTTCTGAAAGAATAAACGAAGTTCTTGCTCCAGCGCATTAGTAATTTCGGAAATCCTATTCAATTCTTTTTGTTCTACAATCGCTAAATCGTTAAGATCATTTTTCAAATCATTGATCTCCTGGCGTAATCTTTCTTCTAATAATTGCAACCCCTTCAGACGTACATCGATGTTTGCCACTAAATTCTCATTGTTTTCTTTGCACGTATCGGTAGCCGATTGAATACACCGTTGAATGACTTGTCCTAAGACCTCATCAAGAACCTTGTCAAGAATATTACTAAGACCTGATCTTCGGTACAAATTTCTTGCCATAGTTTCAACTTCATCTGGACTGCTGTCGGTGAGACGTTCGTCCCAGTCGATAGGGCAAAATGCTTCAAGAACATCGTTCGCCGTACTGGATTCATGCAAGACAATGCTTTCACCATGGCGAAGATAATCGGTGACATATTGTTGAGCAATCAACGCATGACTTCCACTTAATTCAAAGACACAATGCGTTGGGACGTTGTATACATTTGCGACATAGCCAAGTAGAGCTTCTTTGGACATATCTTTTCGTTTACGTAGATCAGCTTTATTGACCAAAACATAAATACATTCGTAATTTCGATTCAGACGACGAATATCAGCAATATATTCGGTGATTTTGGCATCAGCCTCCGTGTTTATATGTCCATATTCGACGACAATCAGGACCATATCAGCTCTTCTCAATTCATTCTGGAGAAACATTTGCAATGATCGTGCACAACCTGCTTCATTTGGTCCTGGAGTATCGATGAGCAGCATTTGACATGGATGTTTAATGACTGATCGTCGATCAGTAATTGCTCGATGGTGAACATCGATGATTGGAATGTCTTTGAGAAAAGGATCAAGAGATAAATCCAAATCGGGATAGTTTGAAGAGATTTTGATTGAAAGGCGAACTAATTCATTAATAAAAGTAAGAATTTTTTGTATATCTTGGCTATTTTTGAGTGTCCTCGGTAAAATCCATGAGGATTCGTGATCATCACGAAGTTTGAATGCGGTTGAAACCAAATGAGTATTGTCCTGCACCAGAGAGTTCAATTTTTGATCATCGGAAAACAATTCCTTGAACAATCTCATCACTTTCTTTCGGAGATTGTCCACTGCAGCGATTGTTTTGTCAGTAAGGAAGAACTGAACACGATCGGCATCTTTTACATCGGTCATGCCTAATTTCAATGCTACAACAGTTGGAAGAGCGGTCATTGCATCCATACGTGTTGGAAGATATTCACCACCAATAATAGCATTAATAATCGTTGATTTTCCTGCTTTCATTGAGGCAACAATTGGCATTCGAATTTGAAAAACTATGACGTCTTGAATTTTCTGTTCCAGCTTTTCAATATTTTTCAATCTGTCCATCATGGGTATGGCAACGAGATCATCTGCAACACTATATGTTCGATAGAGAATTTGGTCCGAATTGTTCAGTAACTTGATCGAAGCATTCAGAAATTCAATAACTTTTGTTTGAAGCGTCGTAATGTAAGGATTCATCTGTTAGCAATCGAAAATGTTAAATAAATATGAGAAAATCACTGCACATATGGGACTGATTTACTAATCAAATGTAGGTATGCACCAATACCTAGGCTATGATATCAAAGGTGCCGTTTTTATCTGATGAAGAGCCGAATTGTATGCGGTTTAATTGTATCAACCTTACTCAGTTTTTTTTGCTCTATTCGAAACTATAATTGAAGTTTATGAAACATTAAAAAAAGGTTTTGAATTTGACCTGGATTTGACTGAAATTCGAATTTTTCAAGTTTTTTTGGTCAAATCCTGTCAAATCCAATTGAATTTGAGACTTGTCCTTTGTACTATTTAAAACTCAACCATAGTTTTGAGAAGAGCGTTCAAAACTGAGCAGAAGTGGCATGAAAAATAGATACTAGTCGAAACAGCTTTCAGCGCAATCCCTTCAGGATTAAAAATGTGAAACACGATACACTCATTGTTGGTAATTCTCAAAAAAATTGGTGTTTTATGTATAACTGGGCATGCTTCCGCATTATTCCTGACTATAAACTATAGAACTTCACTGAGAAGATACTCCATCGATATTTTAACTAGACTTGAGTTATACAGGACCCCTGATAGTATCTTGAAGTTATCTGTCACAAAATATGTGATGATTTTAGATCGCGTTTCTCACTCTCTATGATGAGCCCAATATGCTGTCTCTAATGGATAATTAATCAATTAGATGCGAATTAATTAATCAGCTTAGGTGTTGGTCACGATCTGCAATAGATATTTAATTAATTAAACACCAATTAATGAACTAAGTAGACATTAATTGCTTAATCAGACAAGAATTAATTAATTATATACGAATTGAATAATTAAAGGCCAATTAATCAATTAAACCTAATTAATTAGTTAAAAACGAATATAATAATTAATTAATACATTAAGACGTAGGTTTCGGTTTGAGATGGTACTCTGGCCTGTCTGTCACGGTCTGTGATGTCTGTCAAGTCTGTAATGTGCTGTTGCTAAGGATGTCTGTCACGTCTGTGGAGCGGGGGGCGGGTCCAAATTTCTACACTTAAACACTTCAACACTCTCTTTTAGATCTTGTTTCACAAAAGTCTCAACACTGAAAGTATATAAATATTTGATCAAAAATTCCAGGAATTGACTACAATTAGTTTTTTCCCTGTTCAAAAGTAACATGGCCACCATTGAGACTTTTCCAACTAGCATCTATTTTTCATGCCACTTCTGCTCAGTTTTGAACGCTCTTCTCAAAACTATGGTTGAGTTTTAAATAGTACAAAGGACAAGTCTCAAATTCAATTGGATTTGACAGGATTTGACCAAAAAAACTTGAAAAATTCGAATTTCAGTCAAATCCAGGTCAAATTCAAAACCTTTTTTTAATGTTTCATAAACTTCAATTATAGTTTCGAATAGAGCAAAAAAAACTGAGTAAGGTTGATACAATTAAACCGCATACAATTCGGCTCTTCATCAGATAAAAACGGCACCTTTGATATCATAGCTTAAAAATTCCCATGTAAAAAATAAGTAGGCAAAAACCAACTTTTTAATACTTTTAATATTAATTAAGTAAAATAAAGTAATTTTTCTCACTATTTTTCACTTTTTATAGTACTTTGTCATATTTTTTTCACTTTGAAACGTACTTTCTCGTATTTTTCCTACTTTAAGAAGTACTTAATAGTACTTTTTAGGTAAAACGTATAAAAATACCTCAGAAGATTCACTTATAAGTGCTTTTTCTGTACTTTCTCTGCTTAAAAAAACTTTGAAAAGTACTAAAAAGTTGGTTTTTGCCTACTTATTTTTTACATGGGTTGGCGCATACCTAATCGAATTAAGAGGTTTATTTATACTCGTAGAGACACATTTCTTGGGCAAGATGGATGATAACTTTATTTACCTTCTGGAAGAATCTAACATGACAAGATGTGTAGGATAGAAAGATAGAAAAACAAAAAATGAGATAAAGCGAAAGATAAGAGTATGTTCTCTATAGTCGTAATCATAGCCGTCCCTTTCTAGTGTTTCACTGCTTAGGTTTGAGACTTCCAGATGCATAAACTCGTAGGAATTTTTTCTCTGGTTTCTTGCGTACCAAGATTTCTTGCAGATTTTACAAATTTTGTGTTTAAACGATGGGTTTATAACTTGAGATATTGGTGTCACTGAAATACTTTTGCCACAAATGCTAAAAATGGGGTGCGAAGTCTTTAATTCCCTCGACTGCGGTCAGGATTATATTAAAAAAAAATAGTTTGTGCGTGTGTGCGGCAGGGTCAAAGGTTAAAAAAGCATCGAACAAAACTTCCTTCAATATAGTGAGGAATATATGAAAAAAATACCACGCCTATTGCGGGCCAGATTTTTATCAGGCTCAAAAGAATATTGAGGGCAAAAGAAAGCCACCTCAAATCATCCATAAACCAACCGGTAGGTCCTCAAGACCTCTTATATTGTGGTATTCATGGGCCTTCACAGCCCCTCTATGGGGATATCCCTAAGACCTCAAGACCTATTCTATAAGGTACTCATGAGTCCTCACGTACTATGTAACAGGTGCACCAATACGTACTCGAGTCCTATCTAATACAGACAGCCCTAGCACATCAGATCAACGAGAAAGAGAAGAGGGATAGGGAAAGGTTATAGAAACCGTTCTTTAGACCGTAGCCATAGCCGCTATTGTACAGCTGAAACATGAGATTGTTCGAACCGATTGGAAAATGATCAGATAAATTAAAGAGTTAAAAAAGAGCAGTTTCAGCTATTACTGAACCCGCCTCAGATGATTTTGAAAAAAAAAACACACACGACAAAAAATAATTGAGAATTGATAGCTCCCATTATTCCTCAACATCAAGTAGATTATTTTAAAAAGCAAAGAACGAAAGAAACGAGAGAATTGTAAAATGATAGTTTCAAGTATTCCTCAACTCTTATCTCACCATTTCGAAATTTAAAAAAAAGAAGGAAATAAGTTAACTGAGTTTAAATATTTTCCCTTATTCCTCAAGATGAAGCTTATGATTTTTAATCGCAAAAAGCGAATGAAATAAAGAAAACTGATGATGAATAATTTTCACTATTCTTCAAGACGAAGTTAATATTTGCGAAAAGAATAGGATGAAATCATTGAAGGAATTAAAAAAGAATAGCTTCTTATCGTGCTGAGAAATAAATTAAAAACTGCGAAAAAGAAAAAAACAAAGAAATCAAAAAGTTGAAGATGGATAGCTTCATCTATTGCTCAAGATGAAATTAATGATTTTGAAAAGCAAAGAATGGAAAAAAAATGAAAGAATTGGTAAAGGGTAGTTTTACGTAAGCCTCAAATTTGATCTAAATATTTTAAAAAGAAAAAAGACGAATAAAATAATGAAGTAAAAAATTGATAGTTGCTTTTATTCTCGAAAGCTGCAGTGATGATTTCAGATAGAATAAAAGAGAGAAGAATTTTGGGAGTAAAAATGTTATTGCTTTTGATTACTTAACATGTAATTAATAATGCTGAAGAGGGATAGACCAAAAAAGTCAAGAACATGAAAAAGATGAATTCAGCCATTGATCAACATTCTGTTGTCCATTGTAGAAGTGAAAACACGAAAAATTTGAAGAATTGGAAAATAATATTTTCAGTTATTGCTTAAAGGTCATGGAAATTTTCAAAATAGGACATAGAATGACTTGGTTTGGTGTTTTCAGAAAAGATGTATGAATCATCTCAGAAGTGCAGGAAGGAAAAAATAAGAAAGGGTGATGAGATAATTAGTAATCATTTATTTTATAATGTGAAACAGGTTACGGACCGAGAGATGAGCGAAATTACGATGTTGAATTTTTGAAAGTGATGCTACTGTTACGGAGGTTTCCTGTATGATTAGGAAAAGAGCTGCTTATTCAGAATATGACTGAATTAAAATTAGTGGAATGATACCACATTGAGAAAAACTTCTTATGGACCGTTATCGAACTGAGGAAATGAATAGTTCTTGATGGATATGATATGTATTTGTTTCTGTTTTCATAGAAGAAATTTGGATGCGGTCGAATGTTTCTGCAATGAAGCTATTCTAACTGCTTTGCACATTATAGGATGTGTTGGTCAGGCTTTTTGCTCTGAAAAATGAGAATGACCGAGAAACTCGTTTTATTCGATGGAACACTTCGGTTCAGTTAAGTAGATTAGTGAGTTTCAACCTCAAATTAATCATGAGACAATGTCAATTATTGACTAATATGAATATATCAGAGAGTGAATTGAATAGAATTTTTCTTGATCGAGCTCTGTTCGATTCAATTCCAATAGCAATACTTCAGCAGTGGACAATTGCACCCAGTCGTTGGGGAAGTTGTTCCCGTTTATGGAGAAATGCTTCACCCCACAAAAAATCATACATATTAAAGAGAAATGGAAAGGAAAAAAAAATATATACGTATGCACATATAATCTATTATATGATATTTCACATATACTTGAATGTAGAGTGAAATGGTTTTTCTTTCAAAGAGAAACGGTTTAACAATGAGAAATGGAAAGACAAAAAAAATATATATAAATATAATCCATTGTATGATATTTCGCATAGACTTAAACTTTCAATGAAATGGTTTTTCTTGCAATGGAAAATGATTCTTCTTCCAAAGCGAAACTGTTGTACCATGTACCTCTGTCCATAAAGTAACTCAAATCATATAATAAATATGATGCTAGCATTATTTTCTAACAATAGTTAAATCTTTCAAATGGAGTAAATAAATTTTTCTTTCTTCTTAGCTTTCAGCTAGATAATAGAGTAACGCATTATTTATTGTTTACCCTCGAATGATAAGGCACGATTAACTTTGCTCATTCCATTAGCGTACCTAAACATATATAACAGAAACAGAATATATTCCACAGAATATGCCTTATAAACGATCATCTATAATTCCACTAAAACCAAACACTTAACCTCTTTTACAAAAAAATTCTCAACTTCTTTCTTGAAATCTTCCACTTCAATTTATTAACGGGCAATTCTATAAAAAATTTCACTTGATACTTAATACATTTTCACAGACAAAAGCCGACTTACGCTGAATACTGACCTAAGCTAAAACATTCTCGATTTCTGCTGAATCTATTCTACATCCATTTTCGAGTATAAAAGCGATCCGGCTAAACAACTTCTACTTCAAATATAATTATTTTTGTTACCAAACACCATTTCTGCGTGAGACTCCCTCCACATGAAACGAAACATAATAGAAAATTTTAAATTTTACTCTAATTTATTTCAACTCCACTTTATAAGCGGAGACGTTCATCAACTATTCAAGCTTCAAATAAAACCGCTTCCAATAACACAATTCCATTTCTAGTTGAAACTCCTATTACGCTACAAAAAAAAACAAAATCTACAATTTCTCTTTATTTTCTTTCCAATTCTCCTTATAAGTAAGGATGTGAACTGACAGTTTCTCCTTAAAAAATGACCATCTCTGCTGGAAAAAATCCATTTCTACTTAAAACTCGCCTTAAGATAAAAAACAAATACAATAGAAGTTATCGATCTCTGTTTACTTTCTTTCCATTTCTCCTCATTAGTAGGGATATGGATCGACCATTTCTGTTTAAAAAGCAATGATTTCTGCTTAAAACTAGAGGCGTAACCAGGTGGGGGCTCAGCCCGCCCCCCCTACGAAGGCTGGAGCCCCCCTACAAAAATTTTTGCTCGCTATACATAAAAATACTTATCTCTGGCTTTGTTACCTTTAACAGTGCTCATTTGTAGAATGGCTACAGATGTTGATGTCTCCATCTGAATTACCGTTATCTACGCTATATACTCATTTAATTAGTTGATTGAAACGAACCGTTTGATACAGAAAGTTGAAAGCTTTCACTTGAGATAAGTTTCAATCAGCGTTCTTAATTTAAAAGAATCAAATGTTCTGGTCTCATCGAAAACTCAACGTATTCTTTCTATCGAAAATAATGCTAGATTTACATTTGACTTTCCAGTTTTTTTCAAGGATCTTTTCCTCAAAAACTGTGTATGAATATGTTCTTACATGTATATTCTTCTTGAGCTTTTTGAATTCTATATGATCATCTAAAAGTATCTATTAAAGCGCCTTGAAATGACAGTCTGATTAACTTTGGATTCTTTGCACATAACAAAGATATTTTTATTTCTTAAACATGTACGATAAAAATGCTTTGCCAAAATTAATAAAATGGCAATAGTTTTTTTGTGACATCTTATGAGTTTGAATTATTTTTCGTGTGATAGCTCTGTTATATCCCTATAAGATTATACATTTCAGTGAACTTAGAATTTAAGTAATATAGTATACAGAATATCACAATAAAGAGAGTCAAAACTTTTGAATCATTTTCTAGTTCATTCAGAACGCAACAAATGAAGAATGTAGAAGATATTTTTGAGAAACATATTTATTAAAGCTCATTCGCCTTACTTTATGCAAGAAAAATTTGTCTCGTCAATCAATTACTTTGAGATACTTCTTTCTAATCAATAACCCTTTTTTTCTTCATTTTGACTCAAATCTGGAGTAAAGTTTCATTCTTTCATTTACTTCCGGTAATAAGGCGTTCTTTTACCCTTCGTAGTGATTTTCTTTTCTTCGAAATAATTATTCAGAGTCTAGTCATCCATGGCGCCTGTGAATATAAGACAACTAACTTCGTTTTGTACCTTTCGCTCAAAAAACTTAAGCTCTTTCGATATAAATTTATATGATTTTTAGCAAAAACATTCGAAGTTTTTACGAAAAGTTGCGTCTTCAAGAATATTTTCTGGTGAAACAAACATCGAATGTTTTAACGCAATTATTTTATCATCTACACCGAAAACTGACGTGAAAAAGAATTTATATGGTATCTTTTTTATGAGAAACTCATTTTGAAAATGAGAAACAGTGTTAATTTTTTTCATGAAGGAGCGAAACAGTTTCGCCATTACTTATCTCAGAGTTTATGTGCACAGTGGGAGGAGGGGGGCTAAGCCCCTCCCCTCCGCTATTTTTCTGGTTGCGCCCCTACTTAAAACTCTCCTTAAGATGAAAAAAAAACAAAAAGAAAAATTATCCATTTATCTTTACATTGTTTCCATTTCTCCTTGTAAGTAGGGATATGGACCGACGATTTCTGTTTAAAAAATAATGATTTCTGCTAGAAAAAATCCATTTCTGCTTAAAACTCCTCGTAAGATCGAAAAAATAAAAGAAAAATTATCCATTTCTCTTTACATTGTTTCCATTTCTCTTTATAAGTAGGGACATGGATCGACAATTTCTGCCTACAAAATGTCTTAAGGTTTATTTCGTAAAAGAAACTCTGCATGAGTTTTTAAGGTTTAAGCATTTCTCCTTAAAGTGGAACAATTTCTCTTTGCAGGAGGGAAATGGTCCAGCCCTCATGACATGTCTTTGTTCAAAAAAAGTTTTATCAAAAATACTGAAGTTTTTTTTTGCTCCTAATCTTTGCTCATTGTTCGGCATGAGATGATCCTTGAGAAGTTACAAAAATCACTTCTAGATAGCCGGTGAAAAATTATAGGGACTAACCCTAGGTGCTTTTTGAAGAGTTTTAGATATTACCCCTAACTAGGCTTTGAAGAGTTATAGGTTGTGCTGCATAGAGCACGTTCACGCTCATGCGTGCTCGTCAGTATGAGCTTTACACCCATAGTAAAAAACCGTTGTACATTACTTAATACCTCACTTCGCCTGTACACTTTCTTCTAGAAATTCTTGCAGTTTTATCATGGAAGATTGTTAGTGTGATCAGATGTCGCTCTATGACGATCACTTTCTCGTTTTTACTATCATTGGGTTTCCTTATCTCCTTTAATATTTTTTCTTTGAGGGTCTCTATCCGGTCGTTGTATTAGTTGTTGTTGTTTATCTCATCTATGATTAACATCTTTATTAAGTCTCACTCTTTATATTATCTATTGTTGATGATTAAAATATTTTATTTTCATAACAATAAAATATATTAACAATAACATCCGTTAACTTTATTATAATATCATGACGACTATATATGGCAGGCAATATTTAATGTGAGCTCTCTATTATCAAGCAGGCTAGAACACATAGTTTTGATATTATTTAGGCTAGATTATAAACGGAGGTTGAGTAAATTGATACGTCTCCCAATCAGAGTCGCTTGGAAGAAATACATTTCTGAGGGCTTGCAATGAAATGTGTTTTATGAAATACCCTTCCATAGCGAAGAACTTTTTCTTTGCGTAAAGATGCTGGTTTCTTTGTAGGCACCCTTACTTATTCAGATTAGCTAGAAACTAATAACTAAGCTGGTGATACATTACATTTTGAACCAATTCTATTTATATGAGACAATCCTCAACATAAGCAACTAACTTAAATAACTGTAACGGAAAAGGGTTTTATTTGTCTTCTTTAAGTTATTTATACTCACAGATAAAAGTCTTTTCTCTCTTTGTTTCTATACTATCATACTTTTGCATAAAATTTATGGCTAAATAAGGATATGATATAAGATTTTTATTTCAGCATGCTTTATCATATTTCTATTTGCTCATAAATTTGATGCAAAAGTGTGATAGTATAGAAGCAAAGAGGGGGGAAAACTTTTTCTGACGGTGTATTTATGTAGAACATAAATAGTACACATGGTAGATAATATGTTTTAGAAAAAATAGTGCTGTTATAAATCGCATCAAAATTTTAGAGTATGTTATCTATATTGTGTGAAGAACATTCTTCTAATCAACGATTGTTTTCTTTTTTCCAGTGTACGAACACGGGATAATTAAAATAAATTCGTTTACTAGCGGTATATTGAACAAAAAAAAGAGTTGAAATTGAGATTTGTCACTGAGATCACCGAGAACTTTAACTTTTTTTAGCAACATAGCACAAGATCCTCGTGTAACTTGTGAACAACAAGATAGAATCGAAGATCTCGAATCTTTTGACATCTTGAAGGCTTTACTTTACAGCTATAGACCAACTACACTTACCAAGAATCACCCTACTTAAAGAAAGATATACTCTACATCCATAGATCGACTACACCAATCAAACTCTATCCTAGTTGAAAAAAAGAACACTTTATAGATATGGATTCACTAGATATACGAAGTCTCGTCCTACTTTTAGAAAGCTATACCTTATAGGTATAGACTCATACGACGTATTAAACCGAACACTAATTGGGAAAAGTTATTTTTAACATTTTTATTCCAACCACGTCCTTCATCCTATTTCATAAAATGATACCGCTCGTGCTTGCACCCATGTGATCACGTTTTCATATTGAAATGATAAGGATTTTTTGTTTTGAGTTCGAGAGATAATTCAAATAGATCATTGTATGTTATCGTTCCCTACCAATTTTGCAATTCTGTGAGCATACAAGTAGTACACAATCGAAAGAAACTCATGACACAAGATAAATATAAATGCAATCAAAGGAAAAATAAATATTACATACATATTTTTCAGAGTAAAGGACAAATCAAAAATTTTCATCAATGTCAAAAAATGATATTTGTTCTCTTCTTACAATACCGGTAGAACTGGTCTACCGGATTCTTGACAACCTCGACGATGCCGATATTGTATGTTCTATGCGAAACGTTTGTACACATTTGAACATGATCGTGGATGCTTATCATCGGTATCAGGTAAACTTCTTTCTAATTTCTAGCATTTTTAAAATACATTATAAATGGGAAAAATACAAATCATTCATGCACTTTCTGTGAGTTACTTTTGTTGTTCTTTCATTTGTATGAGGCAAGTGAAAGAGAAAAATAGTTGGTCCTTTTATACGCGCAATGCCATGTATGAAGTATATAGAATAAGAGAACGAATTACTTCTTGTATTCGCCTCGTATAAATGATAAAACAATAAAAGTGGCTGCACACGCAGACTAGAACCCAAAAAAATACGCGTAAATTTATCCTACATTTACGCACTTTCACCGACGTATCCAGCGAATTTGGCGCTTGAGCTTCATGAGATTGAACACCTTTGGGTCCATAAAGTGGGATATTCGTAATTAATAAGAATACCACAAACACTCAACTTTGTAAAATCACACATAAGTCACTCCTAACTCTGTGCCTGTCGCCGACGTATATATGCATCCGAAGCATCGTCTTCGCATGAACTAAAGTAACCTTTCATAACGTTTGCTTTTTGAATATATTTGCGTAAAAATAAACACTAGACACTAAGTCCATCTCAAGTTATTATTTCATCAAGGCACATTTTAAACCCATAAAGAACAAATAAATTCTTTGCAAGATCGTTTCTTCCTTCTCTTATGTTGACAGCCAAAGGATTAAGAAAACCCGCGCCCTGTAGCGTTATGCGCACAAACACCCACGAACACTTGCTTTCTATGAGTAAGAGGAAAAAATCATCAACAAATACTAAAAACATTACCTCCAATATTAACACTCAGAACCACTACTATATTTCACACAAGCAAACACAGAACTCCATATCCTATATTTTAACACAAATATGTACCATCCTCAAATAGCTTTTTATCAGAAATTTTTCGTTGGAAACACATAATATGAACTCGAATATGTCAATATATACCTACTAACGCCCAAAAACTCTGTATTAATGAGTCGATAGCATTCAACTAAACTTCACTAATACCTGTAACTCGTTTATTGTCAAACAAATCGAAATATCTTCCTATGAATTTTACTTAAAAATCATCTTAAAAGTAAAAGAACTTCGTTTTTTTCTGTATTAAAACCACAAAGTTAAGATTGTAAATAGTGCGTTTTAATTATGTGTGTCAGTTTCGGATGGAAATCGAAGCAATTTTCTCATACCTAGGAACTCGTAAACTCACAGTGATTTGTCATAAAATCAAAGAAAAGATTAACCAAAATGTCAGGACGTTGGAAAACGTACAAAATATTTTTATATGCGTCCACGTTCCCTGGGAACGAAACCTTAAGGAGAGGAACGCTGAAAACCCCAATCTTAACTTTTTAAAACTATTTCTTATATATTGATAGGTCCTAGACTGTAGAAACTCAACACAATAAACACATTTTATTTATAAAGTTTAAAAATTTGCCTTTTTGAAGTCAACACTAAAACGAACTCTTAAAAGAGTAACAATTTTCTGATTGAAAATACTACTAATTATTTTCTACAAAACATTTTCAGCTTGTTTTCCTATCAAAAAATTTGTGAGTACAATTCCTTTGGGACTAAAACGTGAAACTAACATATCTTCATAGAAAGTGCACCAAATGACTCTTGCTTCTCTCCCCTCGGTTGCTAAGGAAAACGTCTAATGATCTTGATCGTCTCCTTCTCTCTCCCTCTCAGTACTTTGGAAAACTTTTGTAAAGATTTTCATTTTATCTTTTGACCGTGACTGCTAAGGTATATAACGGAGTGTATTTGTAAAGGGAGGGTAAGCTTGAAAACCTTCACATAAAACTTACACTCACTATTTTCTTCGAAAATATATGTGAGTTCCACAAAATTCAATTTTATGTAAACTCCAAATTTCAGAAATTATAATTAAAGAAGCTTGTCGATATTAACGAATTAAGTTTTTGCCGCTCCACTTTCTTTTCTTAATATTAAGGGTAAACTAATCGATTTTCATTTAATGTTATGTTAATGGGGAAATGATTCACTTTTACTGAAAATATTCTAAAAGAGCTACAAAATCTTTCGAAAACCTCCACAATTCGAGAGAATCATAAAACCCTTGGAAATACCAAAAAACCTTAGTAATTATATTGGAGATGTTGATACACATCAACATCTTACTGATCTCTTACGAGATAACAAGATGATTCTCATCTTATTTTCTTCTCTACATATAGATACTCACCACACTGAACATTGACCACAAACAAATCAAAGCTGCTGCAGTACAAAATCTCGCTGATGCCTTAAGAAATAACACCGTAACTCTCATCCTATTTTCATTTCTCTCATATGCATTTTCTTCTCTATACATAGATACTCACCACACTGAACCTTCATAGCAATGAGATCGAAGCTGCTGCAATACAACAACTAGCTGATGCCTTAAGAAATAATTCGGTGATTCTCATCCTATTTCTTTCTCTCTCATGTTCTTCTTCTCTACTTATAGACACTCACTACACTGACCATTCACAGCAATGAAATCGGCGCTGCTGGATCACAACATCTAGCTCATGCATTAAAAAATAACAAGGTGACACTCATCCTATTTTCTTCTCTCTCACATTCTTCTTCTTCGCTGTACGTAGACGCTCACCACATTGAATCTTTGGTTCAATAACATCAGAGATGTTGGGGCACAATATCTCGCTGATGCCTTACTAGAGAATAAGGTGATACTCATCCTACTTTCATCCTTCTCATATATTCCTCTTCTTCTTTAAATATAGACACTCACTACACTGATCCTTCATGGTAATGAAATCGGAGCTGCTGGATTACAGCACCTAGCAGATGCCTTAAGAAATAACAAGGTGGAAATCATCCTATTTTCTTCTCTCTCATACCCATTTTCTTATCTGCACACAGACACTCGCCACACTGAACATTGGTCTCAATCCATTCGGAGCTGCTGGAGCACAACATCTTGCTGATGCCTTAAGAAATAACACGGTAACTCTCATCCTATTTTCTTATCTTTCATATTCATCTTAATCTCTACATATAGACACTCACCACACTGAATGTTGATTTCAATCAAATCGGAGATGCTGGAACACAACATCTAGCAGATGCCTTAAGAAATAACTCAGTGATTATCATTCTAGTTCCTTCTCTCTCACGTTCTTCTTCTCCGCTGCACGTAGACGCTCACCACATTGAATCTTTGGTACAATCGAATCGGAGATGTTGGGGCACAACATCTCGCTGATGCCTTACTGGATAACAAGGTAATACTCATCTTATTGTCATCTTTCTCATATATTCTTCTCCTCTACATATAGACACTCATCACACTGAATGTTGATTCAAATGAAATCGGAGCTGATGGGGCACAACATCTAGCTGACACCTTAAGAAATAACAAGGTGATTATCATTCTAATTTTATCTTTCTCATATTCATCTCCTTCTCTACACATAGACACTCACCACACTGAACCTTCGGGGCAATCAAATCAAAGATACGGGGGCACAACATCTCGCTGATGCCTTAAAAAATAACACCGTAACTGTCATCCTATTTTCTTCTCTTTCATATTCATCTTCTTCTCTACACATAGACACTCATCACACTGAATCTTTGGTACAATCAAATCGGAGATTTTGGGGCACAACATCTAGCTGATGCCTTAATGAATAACAAGGTAATACTTATCCTATTTTCATCTTTATCATTTTCATTTCCTTCTCTTCGCATAGACACTCACCACACTGAACCTTCGGCAGAATCAAATCGGACTTGCTGGCGCACAACATCTTGCTGATGCCTTAAGAAATAACAGCGTAACTATCATCTTATTTTCATCTCTCTCATATTCATCTTCTTCTCTATACATAGACACTCGTCACACTGAACCTTCAGCAGAATCAAATCGGAGATGCTGGGGTACAACATCTAGCTGATGCCTTAAGAAATAACAGCGTAACTATCATCTTATTTTCATCGCTCTCATATCTATTTGATTCTCTATATATAGACACTTGAGAGCTTGGTGATCTTGTATGGTAATAACATTTCTTCAACTGTTAAAGAAGAATTAGAACGACAGGACAATAGAATGAACGAATGTGATTCTTAATTACACTGTTGTTGATTACTAATAAAACAATTGCATGCAAACTTTTCATCGTATTTATATTATGGAGCCAGTACTTAGAAAGATATCTGGATAAGATTTCGCTCTGACCATACACTATTGGAAAATTCACGTACCTGAGAAGGTACGAGACTTAGCAGACATATTGTGTTACAACTATGTGCCAATCTCTCTGAATCTGAGATTTTGTCTGAAGCGGACAAGGACTCAAAAAAAAATGATAACTTTTAGTGTGATAACTTCTAACTACACAGAGTTCAATTACGATATGGTCTTTTCGTTATGCTGTTGTGTCAATATATGAATCACTGGCCTAATTCGTACATTGATTATCAAAAGCTGTTCATAAATATCTACCCGCGTTTTATGTTTAAATGAGTAGTAATTTCTATAACGAATACATTTGTTAGACATTCATTAGAAAATTAACCCTTTGACACCGGAATTTTTTTGTTCTATGTCATGACGTTTGGGTAAGATATTCATCAAAGAAAGGTAAAAGAATAGTTGATTTTGCGTCTAACATCTCCCATAAATGTCTGTATACACAATAAAAATAAAGTTCAATTTAAAACAACGACTTTCTATTATCCTGCGTGTTGGCATGCTCTTTTCAACAAAAATATTTAAATATATTGAATAACTTTGGACACAGACCCATATCATTTCTGACAATAAATGACTTTTTTTGAGAGAAGCAAGGTACTGAAAAATATGACACGGGATAATCTTTAATCTTTCACGTATACTCTATCATTCGTGTAATTTTGTACGGATCTCTATTCGCTTCCAACATTTATTGAACATATTCCTTCAAGATTCTCAAAAATCTGAAGATTAGAAAGTTTTCGACGTGGGAAATATTTGTACCACCGGAACTGAAAGGGTTAATCAGTTAACTGATTCATCAATTAAAATATCTGTAAATAGATATTAATTTATCTACATAATCAGTTCAATACTCTTTTTAGATTGTGTTTCAAAGTCAATATCATTTATTCCTTCCTATTCAATAAATACTAAACATAATAATAAATTCTAAATATTTTATTTAATCCATTCACCACAATTCAGTTTTCTTGGAAAAGTCTCGAAAATATCCATTTTTGTCAAGAGTTAACTTCTAATAAATGAACTTTTCCATTGGCTTTCATGGATTACTTATTGTTCTCTTCTTCGTATCATTATATGGCGAGTCAGACCAACCCTCTAGTTTTTTCATGCTCGCTCTTGTCTTTACACTTTTATCCAGAGAATCGGTCAAAATTTGGAAGTAGTTCACGCGTCATTAGAATGTAGCAATTGAATTGGTTTCTGGATGACACTGATAAATATCTATTTGATATACAAGAAAATCTACACGATCAGCAAAATGATCAGTATGTAGTTTTGTGAAAGTCTTGTGAGATCTTTACTGCTTAGTACGCTACTCGAGAAGCTGAAATCATATGCAAGACAAAAATCAATAGGCCAAATGAACCGCAAATTTGCTGATCACAAGCTCGAAAAAAAGAAGAATCTACGCGCGATGTTCGACGACGCTGTGCTGACTTCTACGAGAAAATCAGTCAGCAACTCCAAAGAAAGTAAACTAATGACATTTAATGTGTGACCCTTGACTAAGAAAAAAAAATGTTAATAGTTTTAAGTAGACTATTCTAATGTAGATTGATAATATATAAATTTTGAATTGACCATCTAAAATACTTTGCATATGTTACTTTGAAGCGATTTATTATAAAATAATTCTCACAGTCATGCGTTATCTTATCATTTGTACTTTGTTTGGACTGTAAAGTATATTATCATACCTATATTTTATATCAACATAAAATAAATTGTGTCTTTGCTTCTTTTTTAACGTTAGTCATTGTCAATAACGATTTAAGTAAGTATGTGCATTTTAGCCTATATATTATATTTATTCTATACGCACTCATGTGTATCCATGATTAGTACCTTCTCTATTGTTGGATAATTTCTTTCAAGGCTCCTTAAGTATCTCTCGTACTGCTCCATGCTATATTTGACGCCTACGCACCATCGTATGAAGTTGCAGGGAGCGCATGTTTTTTTTATATATACACTAATATGTTAGTAATTTCCGTGCTAATTTATTTTATACTTCAATTTATACAAATTGAAGTCTAGATTAATTTTAAGAATTAATATTCAGCTATGGTTCTATAAAATCACTAATAAATCTCAATGGTGGAGAGATATTTAGTATTTTTCCTAAAGCTAGAGACAAATTAGTGATCAAAATGTCAGATTACAACGATAAAGAAGATGGTGGCTATCCCCGAATAGCGGTGTTATTTCAGTAGCTTTCAAAAAAAAAACAAACGCGGGTGTTGTAATCACTAATTAATTATTCAAATAAATTTTCGCTACATTCATTTACATTTAAAGTGATATAATATTTGCTATATGTGACTACTTAACAGAGATATCAGTTTACTTGTCTCTTAATGTTAAACCTAAAAAAGAAAACTTAATATATCTGAGGCGCTAAGACGCGGCTGCCAAAAGTCCGAACCATATTTGATAATAAGGCAGGGCACATCTCTGTTTCTCATATTATTGTCTAACTCCTATACAGTGAGATGAAAAAACACGCATTCTGTGCATCTTTACACAACGGAACGTAGTATAGATGAATGGTCTAGTTTGAAGCAATTGCTTGTATTTATTTTTTAGAAGACATTAAGATAATTGAATTTATTCATCAAAATAAATAAATGAATTCAAGCAAAGTTGAACTTGTCTACAAAGAAGGTAAAGGTCGATGTATGATTACAAATGAAGATGTATCTCAAGGAGACATTCTATTTGTATGGAAACCATATATTATCGTTCCATATGTTACAGAAAAAGAATATCTATGTGCAAATTGTATGCATATTTCAAAAGAGCAAAGTAAAATAAATGAAATGATTCCATGTCGACAAAATTGTTTTAATGTGTATTATTGTTCGGATAAATGTGAAAAAGAACATTGGAATGAATTTCATCAATATGAATGTTTATTTATGAATAAAATATATTCTTTAAAAGATTTTGGTTATAATGATGAAGTTATTAATTATACACGATTAGTTATGCGTATGCTTACACATCGATTACAGGAAATGTTAGGTAAACAATATGATATATCAATTGAAGATATTTGGATTGGAAGATCACATTTTGAGGACTTTAACATTGACAAAATAAAAGAATTTGAAACTGTGGCAAAGATTCTAACTGAATATATATTAACTAAACTCATTCATCATATTACAAAAGACAATCAAGAATTTATTGATATTATTCAATCATTTCTTCCTCATAGTACAGATATAGACAAATTCGATATTAATAATTATGATACATGGATAAATGATATGATTCGTTCAGTTTTTATTTCAAATGATTCGAATATTATTCAATTAATAAAATGTCTATTAAAAAAAGTCTTTATACTTATTTGTATTGAAGAAATAAATGCATTATTTCATATAACATTTATTCTTGAAGGATATTTTAATCCTCCATCAACATATGCTATGGGAATGTATCCATCGGCTGCATTTGTTAATCATTCATGTTCACCAAATTTAGCACGTTTTCCAGTTCAATATAATAAAGATAATTATCATGTCGGTGATGTTGTATTCTTTGCAACACGATCAATAAAAAAAGGTGACGAAGTATTTTACAGTTATTTAGAACGAGAATATCAACTTTATATAAATGAACAAATTAATTCTAATGATATTATAAATAGTCCAGAAAAACGAAAACAAAAATTAAAAGATGAATTTTTTTTTGATTGTAATTGTCAACGTTGTGCAAATGAATCAAAAGGAATTCTTGATATTTCATATATGAATTTGGTAAAACAACTTAAATGTACAAGATCGAAATGTAAAGGATGGTTTATTCCAAATAATGAAAAATCTATGCATTGTGAAGCATGTAGACAATTACGATAATATCTTTTCAGACATTTTTATACATCATATATATTCAACTAGCATTCCTTTAAATTTAATAAAATAATAAAAAAAAACTAGATTGCAGCATTTAATTGGAGATTTGAAATCCGCTGCTAGCCATTTTTTAGCATATAGAACATATATGACCAGAAATTTCTGCATATATATCTGCATACTCTGTCATCCAGAGAAAGATCAAGAGATCCTTCTCGCGGTATAGTCTCATCAAAGGAACTCAAAAGTTCGGTTTTGATTGCTCCTTCAATAATTCAACAACGAAAATAGCTAAGAACGACGGCTCCTACTATAGCCCAAAGTAGAATCTATGATGTAGGAGGAAATACGCTTGAGCTTGAGTTATGAGCGAGACTAAAATATGAACCGCTAAGAACGTGATTCACAAAGATTGGTTCGACGTATGTATCAGTACGAAGCGCACTAGTGCATCGTTGAGACAGTGACTTAGCGGAGAGGTAAGAAAAGAAATGATCACAAAACGAAATTGTTTCAAGATATTATTGCTTTTCGTTTACTACAGTGCTTTTTCCTCTGTAAATTTGAAGTACAGGCAGTTAACCAAAAGGAAATGAGAAGAAAAATTGTTTTCGTAGCGGGAGACAAGGCTGACTTGGGAGTCATATTTGGAATAAAAAGGGGTGAACTCAGGAGCGGGGGACATTGCAACTTTATGCCTTTAGCTCCAAGAGCATTTTTTAAGAAACAAGATAGATAATTTATAGACGAACGTTTGACTGTCATTCTTTAAGATATCAAGTATGCAATTTTTCATCTGTCATCATTCTCTATCACTATCAACACTCCTATAATATATATCAACAAACATCCTTTTCTCTCTGAGACATAAGACTTATGTCATGTGCTTCTACGTTGTTATTTTATCAGCCTCTATGTAACATTTTGTTTAATGTCCTGATTGTGTTTCTTTTCTCTTTTTTCTAACATTTTTTATTGAAATAAAGGTTTTGACTCCAAAAAGAAAGTTTGATTTTAATATTAAAAAATAACCTTGATGTGTATAATAAAACATATGCATGTTCCCAACGTATTTTATTTTTCTTTATTGATAGAAAATAACCAACGATTAGAAGCTTTGATTATTGACTGTTGTTATCTTGATATTGTAAGAGCAAATATAAATGAGATAAGACCATTTATATAAAAACAGCCTTTCATTGGCAAATTTTGATTTATCAAAAATAAGTCATGGCTTCCATTCAATATGCATGCATTCTATTATTATTAGTGGTTACTGTTCAAGGACAAAGTAAAAAATAAAATTTTCGAAATTAAAAAACTATTTCTTAATTAATTAGGCCAAGTATGTGGTAAAAATGAAAGATATAACGGTTGTGGATCAGCTTGTACTGAAACATGTGATCGTAAACCTCAAATATGTATAATGGTATGCAAGAGTG
This sequence comes from Macrotrachela quadricornifera, assembly GCA_022393335.1. Taxonomy (NCBI): domain Eukaryota; kingdom Metazoa; phylum Rotifera; class Eurotatoria; order Philodinida; family Philodinidae; genus Macrotrachela; species Macrotrachela quadricornifera. Next base: position 1,184,268 of record JAJEKB010021302.1, on the reverse strand, counting down.
GATGTTTCTGTGAAGCTGGATATGTTCGTGAAAATGATTCACCTGGAAGTCCTTGCATAAAACGAGAGATGTGTAAAAGAAAAGATGATACACAACTTTGTGGTGCATATCAAGAATTTCAAAGTTGTGGATCAGCTTGTGTTGAAACTTGCAATTCAAAACCAGAAATATGCACAGCAAATTGTGTTCAAGGTTGTTTCTGTAAGGGTCCAATGTATATTCGTCGGGATAATAGTCCTAACAGTCCATGCATTAGACGTGATCAATGTCCCAAATAAAATTATTTATTGACAAGAACATATTCAACTTTTCTCCAAGTTTTATTTAAATAAAATAAATAAAACAAATATTAAAACCTCTATTTTATCCATTTTAATAATTTGAAATTTATATATTCTTCATCTAGAAAACAAATACGTTTAGATTATATTAACGTAGACGAAATTAAATTATTTCATTATGTTTGATATTGTATACAATTTTATCGTATTTTACTAACATTGTCTGTGGAGAAAATGAGATATACGAGAGCCAAATAAAAAGTCTCACTGATAAATTGATATGGTTAAAATATTTACGGTTCATGGTTTGCCTAGAGGAAAATAATCCGATTTTAAGCTTTGTCAAAGGAGGAGTGATAGTTTATCCACAAAACTGTTTCCCATCCTTTGAATTAGTCTCTCAACAGAATTCAAATTCATGAAGCTCCAATATTTGCATCGAAATGTAATTGAAGAAGGAAGAAAACTGGGAGAGTGATTCATCTTTTCACCATTTCCCATGTAAAGAAAACGACAAAAGATCTGATTATAATCGATTTTTGTTTTGATGAGAAATCGATTAAAATGGCACGATTTAAATTAGATTTTCTATTTTTCATCGATTATAATTGATTATTCTACTTTTAATTGACTTTAATCCTGATAAGTGAAAAACGCGTTTTTCGTGAGCTTTGACTTAGAAATCATAGTTTTTAATTGGCTCTTCAGATTCCTTGCGTCGACAAATAGGTAGTATAATGCTAGACCAACCTCTGATACATGTATCATACTTCATGAGATGACACCAATTGGTACTTATTCATTCTTCCACTATCCTGATTACAATGGATTAAAAGCAAAATAATCGATTTTTCATCAAACAAAAATCGATTAAAATCAGATCTTTTGTCGTTTTTTTTTACATGGGTTTACACCTTACCTTCACGCTATACTTCCATTCAATTTACTTTTTTTGATAGTCACTCTTTCCATATGTGGTAATCTGAAAATCAATACTTAACAGTCGACAGAATATGTAATGTAAACATAAGCCTTTTACGAAAGAAAAAGAAATTGTTTGTATTTGTCTGCAACTATGACTACGGTGTGTATAGTATTGACACAAATCTCTTTTTGCTGTGAGCTCAACGGGAGAAAGTGAAGATGTCATCACGTTGGAAAATTTTGTCTTACTCATAGAGCTATTTATAATTTCAGAGGAAGTAAGTATAAAGCTTTTTTAAACGAGCAAAGTCATTTTCACACACGTTCAAAAGCGGAAAAGTAATGTATATATATTCCTAGTTGATCGTTACAGTTATTGCAAGCTGTGCTCTTACTTCCCGAGCTTACCTTATAGTTGTGTGCACAAAAATATACCAAATAAGTTTTATTTTAAATTTATGTATTTCTTTTGAGAATAGTCAAAAAATCAGACGGTAGAATATCCTGTTTTGAGTGAAGAACCTATTTTTATCTTATCTTGTCAATGTCTAAATCGTTGTAAGATCATATTGATAACTATGTCTTTAATAAGAGTATATAAATGTTTAGGAATATTCATTCAACATTTTCAACTTGTGAGATGGGTTTAGATGCAGAGCGTGTTGTAAGCGTAACATCAGGAATCATTGATCTAGTCACTTGTCCAATTTGTCACGGGATTCTCTGGAAACCTGTTGAATGCAGCAGATGTCGAAATTCGTTTTGCAGTAGCTGCATGGATCGATGGTTGAAGTCACAGCATCCATCAATTGGATTTCTCAGCAAAAAAGATCGAACTGCGCCCAGATGCCCAAATAATTGTGCATACTTACCAGAAAAGCGCATTTCACCTACACTTATTCAATTACTTGGTAAATTAACGATAAAGTGCAAAAATAGTGTCAACGGATGTGATCAAATACTTGGATATGATGCATTAGAAAAGCATGAACAGACATGCGGTTACGAGAAACAAAATTGTAGCGGATGTGCACGGGTGCTGCTAAAAAAAGATCGGAACGCACATGAAAAGCTTTGTGGCAAAATTAAACTTTCTTGCCATAACTGTGGCACCCAGTACAAAAGAGAAAATGGTCATAGTGAGATGCAGTGTTTAAAGATCCGTATGGATACCCAAGCGAAAATGCAAAAATGACTCGAACAGCTAAACCAACAGCAAGAAGGGAAAATCCAAAAATTGGAAAGAGAATTGAATGCCATTAAATACATGATGAACTCAAGAGAAAATCTCTGAAATCTGTGATGAAAGAACATTACCAGTGAGATGGACTCTAAAACAATGAATCAATCTAATCTAGAATTCTTATTATAATTAACTAAACTTATCGAAGACAAAAAGATTGCTATTAACAGCATTAGAAAATCGAGAGTTTGAACTTTGTATACTAAAATAAACTAAAAGTCTAATTCAGTAGATGACGACAATGCATTATAGATAACGAATATGTGTATCTCGAGAGATTTTCATTTGCTAATCCGAACATATTTTTCTTTGCCTATTCTTGCACTATTTATGAGAATGATATTAAAAGATACGTAAAAAAAGAGACATACACGAAGAACACAACTTATGAGGGAAGGTCCCCAACTGTCTGCTCGCCTTTGAACCGGGTACATGCTCAAACGATAGACCTCCGTGAGTTATTAAATACTCTGATCTGGTTCAAATTTATATCAATAGTATGGTACTCAGCACTGATTAAGATCCTAGAGTTTGAAGATAAATCGATGCTTCTTATTAAAGATACGAATTTGTTTGACATACCAATTGATTATTAAAAAACAATATATAGTCTTCGTCAAAGATACAAATATTGATTCCACTGATACGAGAGTGAGGGTGCAGCATATCAATACCAGCTCCATAGTGAAAAGTATGCGACTTTGCTCTTCGAATTCTTATTAGCTAAAGCATTTACGAATGAGATGATATTTCTACATGCATGCTAACTATAAAAGAAATGTATGCTGGAAATATCAGATGAATTAATATTTGTATCTTCAATAGGATGGATAGATTTATCTTCAAACTCTAGGATCTTAATCAGTACTGAGTACCATACTATTGATATAGATTTGAACCAGATCAGAGTATTTTTAGTCAAGATATTATATATATTAGTAGAATAGTACAGCAAAACTAGTAGTAGTAATAATTGTATATCTCTGCTCAGGAGACCTAGACAACCGAATCCTTGTAGGGTGTTTAATAACTCACTGAGGTCTATCGTTTGAGCATGTACCCGGTTCAAAAGCGAGTGAAAAGTTGGAGACCTTCCCTCGTGAGTGCTTCAATGAAAAACATCATCCTATGTAATAAATAGTTCCAACAATAGTGAGCCGCGCTAGTTAATATACTATGTGCAGTCTTCCACTAGAAAATAAAGGAACAAATTGTTTTACTATTGAGTTTCTCCTGAAGTTCCAGTAGATCCTACTCGTGGGATCTGTCGTGGCGAATGAGTTAAGTATATAATACTGCGATTTTTATTCGATAAATTCATATGCACATGTGTGAGTGCTGTTGGACGCTTCAAGATTACACCAGTGCAATCTCAATTATCAGAAAAATCAGATCGAATGACTTCTCAATATAATGCTCTATGCTCCTGTTCAACGGCTAAAGTCGCAGTTCTATCTTGTTCCTATCGACAATTATTCGCAATGAACGAGTGCCAGATTGAACTTATGGATCGCTCTGTATATTCAATTATGAAAAAAGCATAAAATCACAATCGAGTTTAATATTTTGTTCGTATGTCGTATCAAAATAGAACTTCAGCAATTGAGCCAAGATACTTTGAAGAGCTGTAGCCAGCTGCAACTATTGCGTCACTAAACTCACTCATGGTTGCCTTTTACAGTCCACGACTTCTAAGAACATTTATTGCAGCCATCGCAACAGTTCGTAGTGTTGAATTGAGTATGGCAGCACGCGCAGCCAAAATGACGAGCTGTACTACCATGACGAAGTTAAGTGGTGTTGTGGATGAAAGAAAAATGAAAAACGAACTATGTCAATATGAAATAGAGCGAAAGCAGTGTCGCCTTATATATAAACCTCATATGAATCATCCTGCGGAAAAAACCAACCACTTATACAACATATTTCTTCCAATAAACAGCGAGTCATAAATGCTAAGGAAGCGAAAATGTTATTCTGTGACACGAATCCTTTCTTTTTTTTTTCTTTAAACCACACTGAAAAAAAAGGCATTCGTAGAAACCAAGAGAAGTTTAATAATATATATGACTTTTTATGAAAACTTTGTAAGTTCCCGAAATTTGAAAAAAGGTTTTGTATTAACCAATTCACACATGCTGAGGCATAGGATGGTTTCATAGAAAATAATTTTAGGATTTAGACGAAAAAAGGGTTACATATTAGACTCTTTATAATTTTTAAAACTTAAAATGGTTTCGCACAATATCTTGTATAAAATTTGAAGCTTAAGAAGGTTGCCTACAAAGCTTTTTGCATTTTTTGAAAGTTAAAAAGGTTTCGTATAAAACTTTCATTGGATCATTGATTTTGACGTTCATCTCTAATCCAATCATTCCCACTAGACACTAATGTCTCCAAAATATGACAAACTTTGGAAATAAATTTTAATTTTACATAAATTACGTCAAAATTGGTCGTCAAATGATATTGCCAATGAATTAATGAGCAGTGATTGTCCACCGTCACAAACAAGACAAGCCCTTATTCGTTATGTAAACTATACAATTAAAAATGGTACTTTTGAAGCAAGAAAAAGAATAGAAAGACCAAAAACGATCAGAACGCCTATTTTTATATCTTTGATTAAAGATCACATGGAGGATAAATTAGGATAATCGATTCGAAAAATAGAATGATTTATTTTAAAAAAACCATGTAAATTTTTCTTATGGCAGTGAACGAAGAGCTTTAAAAGCAGATATTAAAGTAGAATTCTGAAAACTAACCCGTTCACAAAAAATAGTCTAATGCAACGCAAAGCACGTGTAATTAGTGCAAAAAAAGTCATTAAAGAATTTCGGATTGAAGCCAACAACATCAAATTCCAAGTGGAGTCAGTCTGTGAATACTGAATTTAGTGGTCATGTCAGTTTATTGCAGACGTACTTCAGTAGAAACAATATAATTTTGTCTACAAGTAAAACAACGATTTCACTCGCACTACAAAGTGTCCATCAAGAAAAATACAGTCTAGGTGTCTTATTGTATGGTACAATTTCATCTCGTAGTTTAATTTCACCAACTGCACCAGTTCTTATTAATATGAATATCGTTTGATAGTATAAAATTGAATATTGAAAAAGCAAAAGTAATTAAACTATCTATCATTTTTTATTTTATTTAAAAATAAATGTGACGTTTCGTTCTAACTAAGAACATCATCAGACACATATAAGTGAAAAGAAAAAAAGAATATGTATATATATGTAGTAAAGTATGTACGTGTTTCTTCTCAAAATGAGTCATCTGCATTGGAATGTTT